>CAKAJE020001881.1:0-43977 GCA_916610135.2 Macropis europaea
ATTTCGCTGAATTCTTATATTAACCATAATATAAAATGATCTAATCGGCTCTCTGTTTGCCCTACCCTAGAAGTTGAATAGTGCGTATTACTCCACATTTCATGCGCTTTAAGCTGCCACCTAGGTCAATACGATATCTGATATAGGAGCGACGTGAATTGGACAAATGTGATAGAGTTACGATGTATTCTGAAATTAACAATAATATAAGATGATCCAATCGGGACTCTGATTGCCCTATCCTAGAAGTTTAGTAGTGCATTTTATTCGTCATTCCATGCGCTTTAAGGTGCCGCCTAGCTCAATACGCTACCTGAAATAGGAACGACGTAAATTGAACAAATGTGATAGAATTCCGCTGAATTCTTATATTAACCATAATATAAAATGATCTAATCGGGTCTCTGATTGCCCTATCATAGAAGTTTAATATTGCATTCTACTCGCCATTTCATGCGCTTTGAGATGCCGCTTAACCCAATACGCTATCTGAAATAAGAGCGACGTAAATTGAACAAATGTGATAGAATTTCGCTGAATTCTTAAATTAACTATAATATAAAATGATCTAATCGGGTCACTGATTGCCCTATCATAGAAGTTTAATAGTGCATTTTACTCGCCATTCCACGCGCTGTAAGATGCCGGCTAGCCCAGTACGCTATCTGAAATAGGAGCGACGTAAATTGAACAAATGTGATAGAATCTTGCTGAATTCTTAAATTAACCATAACATAAAATGATCTAATCGGGTCTCTGATTGCCCTACCCTAGAAGTTTAATAGTGCATTTCACTCGCCATTTCATGCGCTTTGAGATGCCGCTTAGCCTAATACGCTATCTGAAATAGGAGCGACGTAAATTGAACAAATGTGATAGAAATTCCCTGAAATCTTAAATTAACCATAATATAAAATGATCTAATCCGGTCTCTGTTTGCCCAACCCCAGAAGTTTAATAGTGCAGTTTACTCGCAATGTCATGCGCTTTGAGATGCCGCATAGCCCAATACGCTATCTGCAATAGGAGCGACGTAAATTGATCAAATGTGATAGAATTTCCCTGAATTGTAATATTAAACTTAATGTAAAATGATCTAATCGGGTCTCTGTGCAGCCTAACCTAGAAGCTTAATAGTGCATTTCACTCGTCATTTCATGCGCTATGAGATGCCGCTTAGCCCAATACGCTATCTGAAATAGGACCGACGTAAATTGAACAAATGTGATAGAATTTCGCTGAATTCTTAAATTAACCATAATATAAAATGATCTAATCGGATCTCTTTTGGCCCTACCGTAGAAGTTTAATAGTGCATTTTACTCGTCATTTCATGGGCTATGAGACGCCGTTTAGCCCAATACGCTATCTGAAATAGGAGCGACGTAAAGTGAACTAATGTGATAGAATTTCCCTGACATCTTATATTAAACAAACTATAAAATGATCTAATCAGGTCTCTGATTGCCCTATCATAGAAGTTTAATTAGGCATTTTCCTCGCCATTCCACGCGCTTTAAGATGCCGCCTAGCCCAGTACACTATCTGAAATAGGAGCGACGTAAATTGAACAAATGTGATAGAATTTCCCTGAATTCTTATATTAACCTTAATGTAAAATGATCTAATCGGGTCTCTGATTGCCCTATCATAGAAGTATAATAGTGCATTTTGCTCGCCATTCCACGCGCTTTAAGATGCCGCCTAGCCCAGAACGCTATCTGAAATAGGAGCGACGTAAATTGAACAAACGTGATAGAAGTTCCCTGAAATCTTATATTAAACAAAATATAAAATGATCTAATCGGGTCTCTGATTGCCCTATCATAGAAGTTTAGTAGAGCATTTTACTCGCCATTCCACGCGCTCTAAGATGCCGCGTAGCCCAGTACGCTATCTGAAATAGTAGCGACGTAAATTGAACAAATGTGATAGAATGTCGCTGAATTCTTATATTAACCCTAATATAAAACCATCTAATTGGGTCTCTGATGGCCGTATACGAGAAGGGTAGTATTGCATTTTGCTCGCCATTTCATGCGCTTTAAAATGCCGCTTAGCCCAATAATCTATCTGAAATAGGAGCGACGTAAATTGAACAAATGTGATAGAATTTCGCTGAATTCTTATATTAACAATAATATAAAACCATCTAATTGGGTCTCTGATGGCCGTATCCGAGAAGGGTAGTAATGCATTTTGCACGCCATTTCATGCGCTTTAAGATGCCGCCTATCTCAATACGATATCTGGTGTAGGAGCGACGTAAATTGAACGAATGTGATAGAATTTCGCTGAATTCTTATATTAACCATAATATAAAATGATCTAATCGGGTCACTGGTTGCCCTATCATAGAAGGTTAGTAGTGCATTTTACTCGTCATTCCACGAGCTTTAAGATGCCGCCTAGCCCAATATACTATCTGAAATAGGACCGACGTCAATTGAACAAATGTGATAGAGTTTCGCTGAATTCTTATATTAACCATAATATAAAATGATCTAATCGGGTCTCTGATTGCCCTATCAGAGAAGTTTAGTAGAGCATTTTACTCGCCATTCCACGCACTTTAAGATGCCGCCTAGCCCAGTACGCTATCTGAAATAGGAGCGACGTAAATTGAACAAATGTGATAGAATTTCGCTGAATTCTTATATTAACCATAATATAAAATGATCTAATCGGCTCTCTGTTTGCCCTACCCTAGAAGTTGAATAGTGCGTATTACTCCACATTTCATGCGCTTTAAGCTGCCACCTAGGTCAATACGATATCTGATATAGGAGCGACGTGAATTGGACAAATGTGATAGAGTTACGATGTATTCTGAAATTAACAATAATATAAGATGATCCAATCGGGACTCTGATTGCCCTATCCTAGAAGTTTAGTAGTGCATTTTATTCGTCATTCCATGCGCTTTAAGGTGCCGCCTAGCTCAATACGCTACCTGAAATAGGAACGACGTAAATTGAACAAATGTGATAGAATTCCGCTGAATTCTTATATTAACCATAATATAAAATGATCTAATCGGGTCTCTGATTGCCCTATCATAGAAGTTTAGTAGGGCATTTTACTCGCCATTCCACGCACTTTAAGATGCCGCCTAGCCCAGTACGCTATCTGAAATAGGAGCGACGTAAATTGAACAAATGTGATAGAATTTCGCTGAATTCTTATATTAACAATAATATAAAATGATCCAATCGGGTCTCTGATTGCCCTATCATTGAAGCTTAATAGTGCATTTTACTCGTCATTTCATGCGCTTTATGGTGCCGCCTAGCCCAATATGCTATCTGAAATTGGAGCTACGTAAATTGAACAAGTGTGATAGAGTTTCGCTGAATTCTTAAATTAACCATAATATAAAATGATCTAATCGGGTCTCTGATTGCCCTATCATAGAAGTTTAATAGTGCATTTTACTCGACATTTCATGCGCTTTATGATGCAACCTAGCCCAATACGATACCTGAAATAGGGGCGACTTAAATTGACAAATGTGATAAAATTACGCCGACTTCTTATATTAACAATAATATAAAATGATCTAATCGTGTCTCCGATTGCCCTATCATAGAAGCTTAATAGTGCATTTGACACGTCATTTCATTCGCTTTAAGGTGCCGCTTGGCCCAATACGCTATCTGAAATAGGAGCGATGTAAATTGAACAAATGTGATAGAATTACGCTGAATTCTTATATTAATCATAATATAACATGACCTAATCGGAGCTCTGATTGCCCTATCCAAGAAGTTTAGTAGTGCATTTTGCTCAACATTTCATACGCCTTAAGATGCCGCATAGCCCAATACGCTATCTGAAATTGGAGCTACGTAAATTGAACGATTGTGATAAAATTACTCTGAATTCTTATATTACCAATAATATAAAATGATCTAACCGGGTCTCTGATTGCCCTATCATAGAAGCTTAATAGTGCATTGTACTGGTCATTCCATGCGCTTTAAGGTGCCGCCTATCCCAATATGCTATCTCAAATAGGAGCGTCGTAAATTGAACAAATGTGATAGAATTACGCAGAATTCTTATATTAACCATAATATAAAATGATCTAATCGGGTCTCTGTTTGCCCTACCCTAGAAGTTTAATATTGCATTTCACTCGACATTTCATGCGCTTTAAGATGCTACATAGCCCAGTACGCTATCTGAAATTGGGGCGACGTAAATTGAACGATTGTGATAAAATTACTCTGAATTCTTATATTACCAATAATATAAAATGATCTAACCGGGTCTCTGATTGCCCTATCATAGAAGTTTAATAGTGAATTTTACTCGTCATTTCATGCGCTTTAAGATGCCACATAGCTCAATAAGATATCTGATATAGGAGCGACGTGAATTGGACAAATGTGACATAATTTCGCAGAATTCTTATATTAACCATAAGTTAAAATGATCTAATCGGGACTCTGATTGCTCTACCCTAGATGTTTAATAATGCATTTTACTCGTCATTTCATGCGCTTTAAGGTGCCGTCTAGCCCAATCCGCTATCTGAAATTGGAGCTACGTAAATTGAACAAATGTGACAGAATTTCGCTGAATTCTTATATTAATCATAATATAAAATTATCTAATCGGGTCTCTGATTGCCCTGTCATAGAAGGTTAGTAGTGCATTTTACTCGCCATTCCAGGCGCTTTAAGATGCCGCCTAACCCAATACGCTATCTGGACTAGGAGCGGCGTAAATTGAACAAATGTGATAGAATTACGCTGCATTCTTTTATTAATCATAATATAAGATCACCTAATCGGGTCTCTGATTGCCCTGTCCTAGAAGTTTACTAGTGCATTTTACTCGACATTTCTTGCGCTTAAAATGCCACATACCTCAATACGCTATCTGAAATAGGGGCGACGTAAATTGGACAAATGTGATAAAATTAAGCTGAATTCTTATATTAACAATAATATAAAATGATCTAATCGGGTCTCTGATTGCCCTATCATAGAAGTTTAATAGTGCATTTTACTCGTCATTTCATGCGCATTAAGGTGCCGCTTAGCCTAATACGCTATATGAAATAGGAGCGACGTAAATTGAACAAATGTGATAGAATTTCGCTGAATTCATATATTAATCATAATATAAGATGACCTAATCGGGTCTGTGATTGCTCTATCCTAGAAGTTTAGCAGTGCATTTTACTTGACATTTCATGCGCTTCAAGAAGCCGCTTAGCCCAACACGCTATCTGAACTAGGAGCGACCTAAATTGAACAAATGTGATAGAATTTCGCGGAATTCTTATATTAACCATAATATAAAATGACCTAATCGGGTCTCTGTTTGACGTACCCTAGAAGTTTAATAGTGAATTTTACTCGACATATGATGCGCTTTAAGATGCCACCTAGCCTAATACGCTACCTAAAATAGGAGCGACGTAAATTGAACAAATGTGATAGAATTTCGCTGAATTCATATATTAATCATAATATAAGATGACCTAATCGGGTCTCTGATTGCCCTATCCTAGAAGTTTAGCAGTGCATTTTACTTGACATTTCATGCGCTTTAAGATGCCACCTAGCCTAATACACTATCTGAAATAGGGGCGACGTAAATTGATCAAATGTGATAAAATTACGCTGAATTCTTATATTAACAATAATATAAAATGATCTAATCGGGTCTCTGTTCGCCCAACTCTAGAAGTTTAATAGTGCATTTTACTCGATATTTCATGCGCTTCAAGGTGCCGCTTAACCCAACGCGCTTCCTGAAAAAGGAACGACGTAAATTAAACAAATGTGATAGAATTACGCAGAATTCTTATATTAACCATAATTTAAAATGACCTAATCGGATCTCTGATTGCCCTATCCGAGGAGTTTAGTAGTGAATTTTACTCGCCATTTCATGCGCTTTAAGATGCCGCCTCGCCCAATACGCTATCTGAAATAGGAGCGACGTAAATTGAACAAATGTGATAGAATTACGTAGAATTCTTACATTAACCATAACATAAAATGATCTAATCGGGTCTCTGATTGCCCTATCATAGAAGTTTAATACTGCATTTTACTCGCCATTTCATGCGCTTTAAGGTGGCGTTTAGTCCAATACGCTATCTGGAATAGGAGCGTCGTAAATTGAACAAATGTGATAGAATTACTCTGAATTCTTATATTAATCATAATATAAGATGATCTAATCGGGTTTCTGATTGCCCTATCCTAGAAGGTTAGTAGTGCATTTTACTCGTCATTGCACGCGCTTTAAGTTGCCGCTTAGCCCAATACGCTCTCAGAAGCAGGAGCGACGTAAATTGAACAAATTTGATAGAATAACTCTGAATTCTTATATTAACCATAATATAAGATGACCTAATCGGGTCTCTGATTGCCCTATCCGAGAAGTTTAGTAGCGCATTTTACTCGACATTTCATGCGTTTTAAGATGCCGCCTAGCCCAATACGCTATCTGAAATTGGTGCTACGTAAATTGAACAAATGTGCTAGAATTTCGCTGCATTCTTATATTAACCATAATATAAGATGACCTAATCGGGTCTCTGTTTGCCGTACCCTAGAAGTTTAATAGTGCATTTTACTCGACATATGATGCGCTTTAAGATGCCACCTAGCCTAATACGCTACCTAAAATAGGAGCGACGTAAATTGAACAAATGTGATTGAATTTCGCTGAATTCATATATTAACCATAATATAAGATGACCTAATCGGGTCTCTGATTGCCCTATCCGAGAAGTTTAGTAGCGCATTTTACTCGACATTTCATGCGATTTAAGATGCCGCCTAGCCCAATACGCTATCTGAAATTGGTGCTACGTAAATTGAACAAATGTGCTAGAATTTCGCTGCATCCTTATATTAACCATAATATAAGATGACCTAATCGGGTCTCTGTTTGCCCTACCCTAGAAGTTTAATAGTGCATTTTACTCGCCATTTCATGCGCTTTAAGGTGCCGTTTAGCCCAATACGCTATCTGAAATAGGAGCGACGTAAATTGAACAAATGTGATAGAATTTCGCTGAATTCTTATATTAACCATAATATAAGATGACCTAATCGGGTGTCTGATTGCCCTGTCCGAGAAGTTTAGTAGTGAATCTTACTCGACATTTCATGCGCTTTAAGATGCCGCCTAGCCCAATGTGCTATCTGAAATAGGAGCGACGTAAATTGAACAAATGTGATAGAATTACGCTGCATCCTTATATTAACCATAATATAAGATGACCTAATCGGGTCTCTGATTGCCCTATCAAAGAAGCTTAGTAGTGCATTTTACTCGTCATTTCATGCGCATTAAGGTGCCGTCTAGCCCAATCCGCAATCTGAAATTGGAGCTACGTATATTGAATAAATGTGACAGGGTCACGCAGAATTCTTATATTAATCATAATATAAGATAACCTAATCGGATCTCTGGTTGCCCTATCCTAGGGGTTTAGTAGTGCATTTTACTCGACATTTCATGCGCTTTAGGATGCCGCCTAGCCCAATACGCCATCTGAAATAGGAGCGTCATAAATTGAACAAGTGTGATAGAATTTCGCTGAATTCTTAAATTAACCATAATATAAAATGATCTAATCGGGTCTCAGTTTGCCCTACCCTAGAAGTTTAATAGTGCATTTTACTCGACATATGATGCGCTTTAAGATGCCACCTAGCCTAATACGCTACCTAAAATAGGAGCGACGTAAATTGAACAAATGTGATTGAATTTCGCTGAATTCATATATTAACCATAATATGAGATGACCTAATCAGGTCTCTGATTGCCCTATACGAGAATTTTAGTAGTGCATTTTACTCGATATATCATGCGCTCTAAGATGCCGCCTAGTCCAATGCGCTATCTGAAATTGGAGCTACGTAAATTGAACAAACGTGATAGAATTACGCAGAATTCTTATATTAACTATAATAAAATACGATCAATTCGGGTCTCTGATGGCCCTATCATAGAAGTTTAATAGTGCATTTTACTCGTCATTTCATGCCCTTTAAGGTGCCGCCTAGCCGAATACGCTATCTGAAATAGGAGCGACATAAATTGAACAAATGTGATAGAATTACGCAGAATTCTTATATTAACCATAATATAATACGATCTATTCGGGTCTCTGATTGCCCTATCATAGATGTTTAATAGTGCATTTCACTCACCATTTCATGCGCTTTAAGATGCCACCTAGCCCAGTACGCTATCTGAAATTTGAGCTACGTAAATTGAACAAACGTGATAGAATTACGCAGAATTCTTATATTAAGCATAATATAAGATGACCTAATCGGGTCTCTGTTAGAACTATCCGAGAAGTTTAATAGTGCATTTTACTCGACATTTCATGATCTTTAAGATGCCACCTAGCCCAATACGCTATCTGAAATAGGGGCGTCGTAAATTGAACAAATGTGATAAAATTTCACTGAATTATTGTATTAACCATAATATAAGATGACCTAATCGGGTCTCTGATTGCCCTATCCGACCAGTTTAGTAGTGCATTTTACTCGACATTTCATGCGCTTTAAGATGCCACCTAGCCCAGTACGCTATCTGAAATTGGGGCGACGTAAATTGATCAAATGTGATAAAATTACGCTGAATTCTTATATTAACAATAATATAAAATGATCTAATCGGGTCTCTGTTCGCCCAACCCTAGAAGTTTAATAGTGCATTTTACTCGATATTTCATGCGCTTCAAGGTGCCGCTTAACCCAACGCGCTTCCTGAAAAAGGAACGACGTAAATTAAACAAATGTGATAGAATTACGCAGAATTCTTATATTAACCATAATTTAAAATGACCTAATCGGATCTCTGATTGCCCTATCCGAGGAGTTTAGTAGTGAATTTTACTCGCCATTTCATGCGCTTTAAGATGCCGCCTCGCCCAATACGCTATCTGAAATAGGAGCGACGTAAATTGAACAAATGTGATAGAATTACGTAGAATTCTTACATTAACCATAACATAAAATGATCTAATCGGGTCTCTGATTGCCCTATCATAGAAGTTTAATACTGCATTTTACTCGCCATTTCATGCGCTTTAAGGTGGCGTTTAGTCCAATACGCTATCTGGAATAGGAGCGTCGTAAATTGAACAAATGTGATAGAATTACTCTGAATTCTTATATTAATCATAATATAAGATGATCTAATCGGGTTTCTGATTGCCCTATCCTAGAAGGTTAGTAGTGCATTTTACTCGTCATTGCACGCGCTTTAAGTTGCCGCTTAGCCCAATACGCTCTCAGAAGCAGGAGCGACGTAAATTGAACAAATTTGATAGAATAACTCTGAATTCTTATATTAACCATAATATAAGATGACCTAATCGGGTCTCTGATTGCCCTATCCGAGAAGTTTAGTAGCGCATTTTACTCGACATTTCATGCGTTTTAAGATGCCGCCTAGCCCAATACGCTATCTGAAATTGGTGCTACGTAAATTGAACAAATGTGCTAGAATTTCGCTGCATTCTTATATTAACCATAATATAAGATGACCTAATCGGGTCTCTGTTTGCCGTACCCTAGAAGTTTAATAGTGCATTTTACTCGACATATGATGCGCTTTAAGATGCCACCTAGCCTAATACGCTACCTAAAATAGGAGCGACGTAAATTGAACAAATGTGATTGAATTTCGCTGAATTCATATATTAACCATAATATAAGATGACCTAATCGGGTCTCTGATTGCCCTATCCGAGAAGTTTAGTAGTGCATTTTACTCGACATTTCATGCGATTTAAGATGCCGCCTAGCCCAATACGCTATCTGAAATTGGTGCTACGTAAATTGAACAAATGTGCTAGAATTTCGCTGCATTCTTATATTAACCATAATATAAGATGACCTAATCGGGTCTCTGTTTGCCCTACCCTAGAAGTTTAATAGTGCATTTTACTCGCCATTTCATGCGCTTTAAGGTGGCGTTTAGTCCAATACGCTATCTGGAATAGGAGCGACGTAAATTGAACAAATGTGATAGAATTTCGCTGAATTCTTATATTAACCATAATATAAGATGACCTAATCGGGTGTCTGATTGCCCTGTCCGAGAAGTTTAGTAGTGAATCTTACTCGACATTTCATGCGCTTTAAGATGCCGCCTAGCCCAATGTGCTATCTGAAATAGGAGCGACGTAAATTGAACAAATGTGATAGAATTACGCTGCATCCTTATATTAACCATAATATAAGATGACCTAATCGGGTCTCTGATTGCCCTATCAAAGAAGCTTAGTAGTGCATTTTACTCGTCATTTCATGCGCATTAAGGTGCCGTCTAGCCCAATCCGCAATCTGAAATTGGAGCTACGTATATTGAATAAATGTGACAGGGTCACGCAGAATTCTTATATTACTCATAATATAAGATAACCTAATCGGATCTCTGGTTGCCCTATCCTAGGGGTTTAGTAGTGCATTTTACTCGACATTTCATGCGCTTTAGGATGCCGCCTAGCCCAATACGCCATCTGAAATAGGAGCGTCATAAATTGAACAAATGTGATAGAATTTCGCTGAATTCTTAAATTAACCATAATATAAAATGATCTAATCGGGTCTCAGTTTGCCCTACCCTAGAAGTTTAATAGTGCATTTTACTCGACATATGATGCGCTTTAAGATGCCACCTAGCCTAATACGCTACCTAAAATAGGAGCGACGTAAATTGAACAAATGTGATTGAATTTCGCTGAATTCATATATTAACCATAATATGAGATGACCTAATCAGGTCTCTGATTGCCCTATACGAGAATTTTAGTAGTGCATTTTACTCGATATATCATGCGCTCTAAGATGCCGCCTAGTCCAATGCGCTATCTGAAATTGGAGCTACGTAAATTGAACAAACGTGATAGAATTACGCAGAATTCTTATATTAACTATAATAAAATACGATCAATTCGGGTCTCTGATGGCCCTATCATAGAAGTTTAATAGTGCATTTTACTCGTCATTTCATGCCCTTTAAGGTGCCGCCTAGCCGAATACGCTATCTGAAATAGGAGCGACATAAATTGAACAAATGTGATAGAATTACGCAGAATTCTTATATTAACCATAATATAATACGATCTATTCGGGTCTCTGATTGCCCTATCATAGATGTTTAATAGTGCATTTCACTCACCATTTCATGCGCTTTAAGATGCCACCTAGCCCAGTACGCTATCTGAAATTTGAGCTACGTAAATTGAACAAACGTGATAGAATTACGCAGAATTCTTATATTAAGCATAATATAAGATGACCTAATCGGGTCTCTGTTAGAACTATCCGAGAAGTTTAATAGTGCATTTTACTCGACATTTCATGATCTTTAAGATGCCACCTAGCCCAATACGCTATCTGAAATAGGGGCGTCGTAAATTGAACAAATGTGATAAAATTTCACTGAATTATTGTATTAACCATAATATAAGATGACCTAATCGGGTCTCTGATTGCCCTATCCGAGAAGTTTAGTAGTGCATTTTACTCGACATTTCATGCGCTTTAAGATGCCACCTAGCCCAGTACGCTATCTGAAATTGGAGCTACGTAAATTGAACAAACGTGATAGAATTACGCAGAATTCTTATATTAACCATAATAAAATACGATCAATTCGGGTCTTTGATTGCCCTATCATAGAAGTTTAATAGTGCATTTTACTCGTCATTTCATGCCCTTTAAGGTGCCGCCTAGCCGAATACGCTATCTGAAATAGGAGCGACATAAATTGAACAAATGTGATAGAATTACGCAGAATTCTTATATTAACCTTAATATAATATGATCTATTCGGGTCTCTGATTGCCCTATCATAGAAGTTTAATAGTGCATTTTACTCGCCATTTCATGCTCTTTAAGGTACCGTCTAGCCCAATACGCTATTTGAAGTTGGAGCGACGTAAATTGAACAAATGTGATAGAATTTCACTGAATTTTTATATTAACCATAATATAAAATTATCTAATCGGGTCTCTGCTTGTCCTATCATAGAAGTTTAATAGTGCATTTTGCTCGCCATTTCATGCGCTTTAAGGTGCCGCTTAGCCCAATACGATATCTGATATAGGAGCGATGTAAATTGAACAAATGTGATAGAATTTCGCTGAATTCTTATATTAACCATAATTTATAATGATCTAATCGGGTCGCTGTTTGCCCTACCCTAGAAGTTTAATAGTGCATTTTACTCGCCATTTCGTGCGCTTTAAGGTGCCGCCTAGGCCAATACGCTATCTGAAATTGGACCTACGTAAATTGAACAAATGTGATAGAATTACGCAGAATTCTTATATTAACCATAATATAAAATGATCTAATTGGGTCTCTGATGGCCGTATCCGAGAAGGTTAGTAGTGCATTTTATTCGCCATTTCATGCGCTTTAAGATGCCGCCTAGCTCAATACGATATCTGGTGGACGAGGGACATGAATTGGAAAAATGTGATAGAGTTACGATGAATTCTTAAATAAACAATAATATAAGATGATCTAATCGGCTCTCTGTTTGCCCTACCCTAGACATTTAACAGTGAATTTTACTCGACATTTCATGAGCTTTAAGATGCCACCTAGCTCAATACGATATCTGAAATAGGAGCAACGTAAATTGAACAAATGTGATAGAATTACGCAGAATTCTTATATTAATCATAATTTAAAATGATCCAATCGGATCTCTGTTTGCCCTATCATAGAAGTTTAATTGTGCATTTTGCTCGGCATTTCATGCGCTTTAAGGTGCCGCTTATCCCAATTCGCTATCTGACATAGGCGCGACGTAATTTGAGCAAATGTGATAGAATATCGCTGAATTCTTATATTAACCATAATATAAAATGATCCAATTGGGTCTCTGATGGCCGTATCCGAGAAGGTTAGTAGTGCATTTGATTCGCCATTTCATGCGATTTAAGATACCGCCTAGCTCAATACGATATCTGGTGGAGGAGGGACATGAATTGGAAAAATGTGATAGAGTTACGATGAATTCTTAAATAAACAATAATATAAGATGATTTAATCGGGACTCTGATTGCCACATCCTAGAACTTTAGTAGTACATTTTACTCGTCATTTCATGCGCTTTACGGTCCCTCCTAGCCCAATCCGCTATCTGAAATTGGAGCTACGTAAGTTGAACAAATGTGATAGAATTACGCTGAATTATTAAATTTACCATAATCTAAAATGATCTAATCGGCTCTCTGATTGCCCTACCCTAGAAGTTTACTAGTCCATTTTGCTCGACATTTCATGCGCTTTAAGATGCCACCTAGCTCAGTACGCTATCTGAAATATGAACGACGTAAATTGAACAAATGTGATAAAATTACGTTGAATTCTTATATTAACAATAATATAAAATGATCTAATCGGTTCTATGATTGCCCTATCATAGATGTTTAATAGTCCATGTTACTCGACATTTCATGCGCTTTAAGATGCCACCTAGCCCAATACGCTATCTGAAATAGGGGCGACGTGAATTGAACAAATGTGATAGAATTACGGAGAATTCTTATATCAACCGTAATATCATACGATCAATTCGTGTCTCTGATTGCCCTATCATAGAAGTTTAACAGAGCAGGTTACTCGTCATTTCATGCGCTATAAGGTGCCGCTTAGTCCAATACGCTATCTGAAACAGGGGCGAAGTAAATTGAACAAATGTGATAAAATTTCCCTGAATTCTTATATTAACCATAATATAAGATGACCTAATCTGGTCTCCGATTGCCGTATCCGAGAAGTTTAGTAGTGCGTTTTACTCGTCACTTCATGCGCTTTAAGGTGCCGCCTAGCCCTATACGCTATCTGAAATAGGAGCTACGTAAATTGAACAAGTGTGATAGAGGTTCGCTGAATTCTTAAATTAACCATAATATAAAATGATAGAATCGGCTCTCAGTTTGCCCTACCCTAGAATTTTAATAGTGCATTTTACTTGACATTTCATGCGCTTTAAGGTGCCGCCTAGCCCTATACGCTATCTGAAATAGGAGCTACGTAAATTGAACAAATGTGATAGAATTCCGCTGAATTCTTATATTAACCGTAGTATAAAATGATGTAATCGGGTCTCTGTTTCCCTTACCCTAGAAGTTTAATAGTGCATTTTACTCGCCACTTCATGCGCTTTGAGATGCCGCTTAGCCCAATACGCTATCCGAAATAGGAGCGACGTAAATTGAAAAAATGTGATAGAATTTCGCTGAATTCTTATATTAACCATAATGTAAAATGATCTAATCGGGTCTCTGATTGCACTATAGAAGAAGGTCAACAGTGCATTTGACTCGTCATTCCACGCGCTTTAAGATGCCGGCTATCCCAATACGCTATCTGAAATAGGGGCGACGTGATTTGGACAAATGTGATAGAGTTACGCTGAATTCTTAAATTGACCATAATATAAGATGACCTGATCGGGTCTCTGATTGCCCTATCCTAGAAGCTCAGTATTGCATTTTACTCGTCATTTCATGTGCTTTAAGGTGCAGCCTATCCCAATACGCGATCTGAAATTAGAGCTGCGTAAATTAAACAAATGTGATAGAGTTACGACGAATTCTTAAATTAACCATAATATACGACGATCTAATCGGGTCTCTGATTGCCGTATCACGGAAGTTTAGTAGTGCATTTTACTCGACATTTCATACGCTTTAAGATGCCACCTAGCCCAATACGCTATCTGAAATAGGAGCGACGTAAATTGAACAAATGTGATAAAATTACGCTGAATTCTTATATTAACAATAATATAAAATGATCCAATCGGATCTCTGATTGCCCTATCAAAGAAGTTTAATAGTACATTTTACTCGTCATTTCACGCGCTTTAAGGTGCCGCTTAACCCAATACGCTTTCTGAAAAAGGAGCGACGTAAATTGAACAAATGTGATAGAATGACGCAGAATTCTTATAATAACCATAATTTAAAATGATCTAATCGGGTCTCTGATTGCCCTATCATGGAAGTTTAATAGTGTATTTTACTCGTCATTCCATGCGCTTTTAGGTGCCGCTTAGCCCACTGCGCTATCTGAAATAGGAGCGACGTAAATTAAACAAATGTGATAGAATTACACCGAATTCTTGTATTAATCATAATATAAGATGATCTAATCGGGTCTCTGATTGCCCTATCCTAGAAGTTTAGTAGTGCATTATACTCGACATTTCATGCGCTTTAGGATGCCGCCTAGCCCAATACGCCATCTGAAATAGGAGCGTCGTAAATTGAACAAGTGTGATAGAATTTCGCTGAATTCTTAAATTAACCATAATATAAAATGATCTAATCGGGTCTCTGTTTGCCCTACCCTAGAAGTTTAGTAGTGCATTCTACTCGACATGTCGTGCGCTTTAAGATGCCACCTAGCCCAATACGCTATCTGAAATAGGGGCGACGTAAATTGAACAAATGTGATAGAATTCCGCTGAATTCTTATATTAACCATAATGTAAAATGATCTAATCGGGTCTCTGATTGCACTATAGAAGAAGGTCAACAGTGCATTTGACTCGTCATTCCACGCGCTTTAAGATGCCGGCTATCCCAATACGCTATCTGAAATAGGGGCGACGTGATTTGGACAAATGTGATAGAGTTACGCTGAATTCTTAAATTGACCATAATATAAGATGACCTGATCGGGTCTCTGATTGCCCTATCCTAGAAGCTCAGTATTGCATTTTACTCGTCATTTCATGTGCTTTAAGGTGCAGCCTATCCCAATACGCGATCTGAAATTAGAGCTGCGTAAATTAAACAAATGTGATAGAGTTACGACGAATTCTTAAATTAACCATAATATACGACGATCTAATCGGGTCTCTGATTGCCGTATCACGGAAGTTTAGTAGTGCATTTTACTCGACATTTCATACGCTTTAAGATGCCACCTAGCCCAATACGCTATCTGAAATAGGAGCGACGTAAATTGAACAAATGTGATAAAATTACGCTGAATTCTTATATTAACAATAACATAAAATGATCCAATCGGATCTCTGATTGCCCTATCAAAGAAGTTTAATAGTACATTTTACTCGTCATTTCACGCGCTTTAAGGTGCCGCTTAACCCAATACGCTTTCTGGAAAAGGAGCGACGTAAATTGAACAAATGTGATAGAATGACGCAGAATTCTTATAATAACCATAATTTAAAATGATCTAATCGGGTCTCTGATTGCCCTATCATGGAAGTTTAATAGTGCATTTTACTCGACATTTCATGCGCTTTAAGGTGCCGCTTAGCCCAATACGCTATCTGAAATTGGAGCTACGTAAATTGCACAAGTGTGATAGAGTTTCGCGGAATTCTTAAATTAACCATAATATAAAACGATCTTACCGGGTCTCTGTTAGCCCTACCCTAAAAGTTTGATAATGCATTTTACTCGACATTTCATGCGCTTTAAAATGCCGCCTCGCCCAATAAGCTATCTGAAATAGGAGCGTCGTAAATTGAACAAATGTGATAGAATTTCGCTGAATTCTTATATTAACCATTATATAAAATGATGTAATGGGGTCTCTGATTGCGCTATCCGAGAAGTTTAGTAGTGAATATTACTCGACATTTCATGCGCTTTAAGATGCCGCATAGCCCAATACGCTTTCTGAAATTGGAGATACGTAAATTGAACAAACGTGATGGAATTACGCAGAATTCTTATATTAACCATAATATAATATGATCTATTCGGGTCTCTGATTGCCCTATCATAGAAGTTTAATTGTGCATTTTACTCGTCATTTCATGCGCCTTAAGGTGCCGCCTAGCACAATACGCTATCTTAAATTGTGGCGACGTAAATTGAACAAGTGTGATAGAGTTTCGCTGAATTCTTAAATTAACCATAATATAAAACGATCTGATCAGGTCTCTGCTTGCCCTACCCTAGAAGTTTAATAATGCATTTTACTCGACATTTCATGCGCTTTAAAATGCCACCTAGCCCAATGCGCTATCTGAAATAGGGGCGACGTAAATTGAACAAATGTCATAAAATTACGCTGCATTCTTATATTAACAATAATATAAAATGATCTAATCGGGTCTCTAATTGCCCTATCATTGAAGTTTAATGTGTCATTTTACTCTTCATTTCATGCGCTTTAAGGTACCGCTTAGCCCATTACGCTATCTGAAATAGGAGCCACGTAAATTGAACAAATGTGATAGAATTATGCTGAATTCTTATATTAATCATAATATAAGATGACCTAATCGGGTCTCTGATTGCCCTATCCTAGGAGTTTGGTAGTGCATATTACTCGACATTTCATGCGCTTTAAGATGCCGCTTAGCCAAATACGCTCTCTGAAGTAGGAGCGACGTAAATTGAACAAACGTGATTGAATTACGCAGGATTCTCATATTAACGAGAATATAGAATGATCTAATCGGGTCTTTGATTGCCCTATCATAGAAGGCTAGTAGTGCGTTTTACTCGTCATTTCATGCGCTTTAAGGTGCCGCCTAGCCGAATACGCTACCTGAAATAGGAGCGATATAAATTGAACAAATGTGATAAAATTACGTTGAATTCTTATATTAACAATAATATAAAATGATCTAATCGGGTCTCTGTTAGCCCTATCCGAGAAGTGTAATACTGCATTTTACTCGACATTTCATGCTCTTTAAGATGCCACCTAGCCCAATACGCTATCTGGAATATGGGCCACGTAAATTGAACTAATGTGATAAAATTTCGCTGAAATCTATGTATTAACAATAATATAAGATGACCTAATCGGGTCTCTGATTGCCCTATCCGAGGAGTTTAGTAGTGCATTTTACTCGTCATTTCATGCGCTTTAAGATGCCGCCTCGCCCAATACGCTATCTGAAATAGGAGCGACGTAAATTGAACAAATGTGATAGAATTACGTAGAATTCTTACATTAACCATAACATAAAATGATCTAATCGGGTCTCTGATTGCCCTATCATAGAAGTTTAATACTGCATTTTACTCGCCATTTCATGCGCTTTAAGGTGGCGTTTAGTCCAATACGCTATCTGGAATAGGAGCGTCGTAAATTGAACGAATGTGATAGAATTACTCTGAATTCTTATATTAATCATAATATAAGATGATCTAATCGGGTTTCTGATTGCCCTATCCTAGAAGGTTAGTAGTGCATTTTACTCGTCATTGCACGCGCTTTAAGTTGCCGCTTAGCCCAATACGCTGTCAGAAGCAGGAGCGACGTAAATTGAACAAATTTGATAGAATAACTCTGAATTCTTATATTAACCATAATATAAGATGACCTAATCGGGTCTCTGATTGCCCTATCCGAGAAGTTTAGTAGCGCATTTTACTCGACATTTCATGCGTTTTAAGATGCCGCCTAGCCCAATACGCTATCTGAAATTGGTGCTACGTAAATTGAACAAATGTGCTAGAATTTCGCTGCATTCTTATATTAACCATAATATAAGATGACCTAATCGGGTCTCTGTTTGCCGTACCCTAGAAGTTTAATAGTGCATTTTACTCGACATATGATGCGCTTTAAGATGCCACCTAGCCTAATACGCTACCTAAAATAGGAGCGACGTAAATTGAACAAATGTGATTGAATTTCGCTGAATTCATATATTAACCATAATATAAGATGACCTAATCGGGTCTCTGATTGCCCTATCCGAGAAGTTTAGTAGCGCATTTTACTCGACATTTCATGCGATTTAAGATGCCGCCTAGCCCAATACGCTATCTGAAATTGGTGCTACGTAAATTGAACAAATGTGCTAGAATTTCGCTGCATCCTTATATTAACCATAATATAAGATGACCTAATCGGGTCTCTGTTTGCCCTACCCTAGAAGTTTAATAGTGCATTTTACTCGCCATTTCATGCGCTTTAAGGTGGCGTTTAGTCCAATACGCTATCTGGAATAGGAGCGACGTAAATTGAACAAATGTGATAGAATTTCGCTGAATTCTTATATTAACCATAATATAAGATGACCTAATCGGGTGTCTGATTGCCCTGTCCGAGAAGTTTAGTAGTGAATCTTACTCGACATTTCATGCGCTTTAAGATGCCGCCTAGCCCAATGTGCTATCTGAAATAGGAGCGACGTAAATTGAACAAATGTGATAGAATAACGCTGCATCCTTATATTAACCATAATATAAGATGACCTAATCGGGTCTCTGATTGCCCTATCAAAGAAGCTTAGTAGTGCATTTTACTCGTCATTTCATGCGCATTAAGGTGCCGTCTAGCCCAATCCGCAATCTGAAATTGGAGCTACGTATATTGAATAAATGTGACAGGGTCACGCAGAATTCTTATATTAATCATAATATAAGATAACCTAATCGGATCTCTGGTTGCCCTATCCTAGGGGTTTAGTAGTGCATTTTACTCGACATTTCATGCGCTTTAAGATGCCGCTTAGCCAAATACGCTATCTGAAGTAGGAGCGACGTAAGTTGAACAAACGTGATAGAATTAGGCAGAATTCTTATATTAACCATAATATAAAATGATCTATTCGGGTCTCTGATTGCCTTATCATAGAAGTTTAATAGTGCATTTTACTCGTCATGTCATGCACCTTAAGGTGCCGCCTAGATCAATACGCTGTCTGAAATAGGAGCGACATAAATTGAACAAATGTGATAGAATTATGCTGAATTCTTATATTAATCATAATATAAGATGACCTAATCGGGTCTCTGATTGCCCCATCCTAGAAGTTTTGCACTGCATTTTACTAGACATTTCATGCGCTTTAAGATGCCACCTAGCCCAAAACGCTATCTGAAATAGGGGCGACGTAAATTGAACAAATGTGATAAAATTACGCTGCATTCTTATATTAACAATAATATAAAATAATCTAATCGGGTCTGTGATTGCCTTATCATAGAAGTTTAACGGTGCATTTTACTCGTCATTTCATGCGCTTTAAGGTGCCGTTTAGTCCAATACTCTATCTGGAATAGGAGCGTCGAAAATTGAACATATGTGATAGAATTACGCAGAATTCTTATATTAGCCATAATATAATACGATCTATTCGGGTCTCTGATTGCCCTATCATAGAAGTTTAATAGTGCATTTTACTCGTCATTTCATGCGCTTTATGGTGCCGCCTAGCCCAATACGCTATCTGAAATAGGAGCGACATAAATTGAACAAATGTGATAGAATTACGCACAATTCTTATATTAAACATAATATAATACGACCTACTCGGGTCTCTGATTGCCCTATCATAGATGTTTAATAGTCCATTTTACTAGTCATTTCATGCGCTTTAATGTGCCGATTAGCCCAATACGCTATCTGAAATAGGAGCGACGTAAATTGAACAAATGTGATAGAATTACGCTAAATTCTTATATTAATCATAATATAAGATACCCTAATCGGGTCTCCGATTGCCCTATCCGGGAAGTTTAGTAGAGCATTTTACTCGACATTTCACGCGGTTTAAGATGCCGCACAGCCAAATACGCTATCTGAATTTGGAGCTACGTAAATTGAACAAACGTGATTGAATTACGCAGAATGCTTATATTAACCATAATATAAAATGATATATTCGGGTCTCTGATTGCCCTATCATAGATGGTTAGTAGAGCATTTTACTCGCCATTCCACGCGGTTTAAGATGCCGACTAACCCAATACGATACCTGAAATAGGAGCGACGTAAATTGAGCAAATGTGATAGAATTTCGCTGAATTCTTATATTAACCATAATATAAAATGATCTAATCGGGTCTCTGATTGCCCTATCATAGAATGTTAGTTGTGCATTTTACTCGTCATTCCACGCGCTTTAAGGAGCCGCCTAGCCCAATACGCTATCAGAAATTCGAGCGACGTAAATTGAACAAACGTGCTAGAATTTCGCTGAATTCTTATATTAACCATAATATAAAATGATCTAATCGGGTCTCTGATTGCCCTGTCATAGAAGGTTAGTAGTGCATTTTACTCGTCATTCCGCGCGCTTTAAGATGCCGCTTAGCCCAATACGCTGTCTGAATCAGGAGCGACGTAAATTGAACAAACGTGATAGAATTACGCAGTATTCTTATATTATCCATAATATAATATGATCTAATCGGGGCTCTGGTTGCTCTATCATAGAAGTTTAATAGTGCATTTTGCTCGGCATTTCATGCGCCTTAAGGTGCCGCTTATCCCGATACGCTATCTGAAGTTGGAGCGACGTAAATTGGACAAATGTGATAGAATTTCGCTGAATTCTTATATTAACCATAATATAAAATGATCTAATCGGGTCTCTGCTTGCCCTATCATAGAATGTTAGTTGTGGATTTTACTCGTCATTCCACGCGCTTTGAGAAGCCGCCTAGCCCAATACGCTATCAGAAATAGGAGCGACGTAAATTGAACAAATGTGATAGAATTACTCTGAATTCTTATATTAACCATAATATAAAATGATCTAATCGTGTCTCTGATTGCCCTATCAAAGAAGTTTAGTAGTGCATATTACTCGACATTTCATGCGCTTTAAGATGCCGCTTAACCAAATACGCTCTCTGAAGTAGGAGCGACGTAAATTGAACAAACGTGATAGAATTAGGCAGAATTCTTAAATTAACCATAATATAAAATGATATATTCGGGTCTCTGATTGCCTTATCATAGAAGTTTAATAGTGCATTTTACTCGTCATGTCATGCACCTTAAGGTGCCGCCTCGACCAATACGCTGTCTGAAATAGGAGCGACATAAATTGAACAAATGTGATAGAATTACGCTAAATTCTTATATTAATCATAATATAAGATACCCTAATCGGGTCTCCGATTACCCTATCCGAGAAGTTTTGTAGAGCATTTTACTCGACATTTCACGCGCTTTAAGATGCCGCACAGCCAAATACGCTATCTGAATTTGGAGCTACGTAAATTGAACAAACGTGATAGAATTACGCAGAATGCTTATATTAACCATAATATAATATGGTCTGTTCGGGTCTCTGATTGCCCTATCATAGAAGTTTAATAGAGCATTTTACTCGCCATTTCATGCGCCTTAAGGTGCCACTTATCCCGATACGCTATCTGAAGTTGGAGCGACGTAAATTGAACAAATGTGATAGAATTACGCTGAATTCTTATATTAATCATAATATAAGATGATCTAATCGGGTCTCCGATTGCGCTATCCTAGAATTTTAGAAGTGCATTTTACTCGTCATTTCATGCGCTTTAAGATGCCGCCTAGCCCAATACGCTATCTGAAATAGGGGCGACGTAAATTGAACAAATGTGATAAAATTTCGCTGAATTCTTATATTAACCATAATATGAGATGACCTAATCAGGTCTCTGATTGCCCTATACGAGAATTTTAGTAGTGCATTTTACTCGATATATCATGCGCTCTAAGATGCCGCCTAGTCCAATGCGCTATCTGAAATTGGAGCTACGTAAATTGAACAAACGTGATAGAATTACGCAGAATTCTTATATTAACCATAATAAAATACGATCAATTCGGGTCTCTGATGGCCCTATCATAGAAGTTTAATAGTGCATTTTACTCGTCATTTCATGCCCTTTAAGGTGCCGCCTAGCCGAATACGCTATCTGAAATAGGAGCGACATAAATTGAACAAATGTGATAGAATTACGCAGAATTCTTATATTAACCATAATATAATACGATCTATTCGGGTCTCTGATTGCCCTATCATAGATGTTTAATAGTGCATTTCACTCACCATTTCATGCGCTTTAAGATGCCACCTAGCCCAGTACGCTATCTGAAATTTGAGCTACGTAAATTGAACAAACGTGATAGAATTACGCAGAATTCTTATATTAAGCATAATATAAGATGACCTAATCGGGTCTCTGTTAGAACTATCCGAGAAGTTTAATAGTGCATTTTACTCGACATTTCATGATCTTTAAGATGCCACCTAGCCCAATACGCTATCTGAAATAGGGGCGACGTAAATTGAACAAATGTGATAAAATTTCACTGAATTATTGTATTAACCATAATATAAGATGACCTAATCGGGTCTCTGATTGCCCTATCCGACAAGTTTAGTAGTGCATTTTACTCGACATTTCATGCGCTTTAAGATGCCACCTAGCCCAGTACGCTATCTGAAATTGGAGCTACGTAAATTGAACAAACGTGATAGAATTACGCAGAATTCTTATATTAACCATAATAAAATACGATCAATTCGGGTCTCTGATTGCCCTATCATAGAAGTTTAATAGTGCATTTTACTCGTCATTTCATGCCCTTTAAGGTGCCGCCTAGCCGAATACGCTATCTGAAATAGGAGCGACATAAATTGAACAAATGTGATAGAATTACGCAGAATTCTTATATTAACCTTAATATAATATGATCTATTCGGGTCTCTGATTGCCCTATCATAGAAGTTTAATAGTGCATTTTACTCGCCATTTCATGCTCTTTAAGGTACCGTCTAGCCCAATACGCTATTTGAAGTTGGAGCGACGTAAATTGAACAAATGTGATAGAATTTCACTGAATTTTTATATTAACCATAATATAAAATTATCTAATCGGGTCTCTGCTTGTCCTATCATAGAAGTTTAATAGTGCATTTTGCTCGCCATTTCATGCGCTTTAAGGTGCCGCTTAGCCCAATACGATATCTGATATAGGAGCGATGTAAATTGAACAAATGTGATAGAATTTCGCTGAATTCTTATATTAACCATAATTTATAATGATCTAATCGGGTCGCTGTTTGCCCTACCCTAGAAGTTTAATAGTGCATTTTACTCGCCATTTCGTGCGCTTTAAGGTGCCGCCTAGGCCAATACGCTATCTGAAATTGGACCTACGTAAATTGAACAAATGTGATAGAATTACGCAGAATTCTTATATTAACCATAATATAAAATGATCTAATTGGGTCTCTGATGGCCGTATCCGAGAAGGTTAGTAGTGCATTTTATTCGCCATTTCATGCGCTTTAAGATGCCGCCTAGCTCAATACGATATCTGGTGGACGAGGGACATGAATTGGAAAAATGTGATAGAGTTACGATGAATTCTTAAATAAACAATAATATAAGATGATCTAATCGGCTCTCTGTTTGCCCTACCCTAGACATTTAACAGTGAATTTTACTCGACATTTCATGAGCTTTAAGATGCCACCTAGCTCAATACGATATCTGAAATAGGAGCAACGTAAATTGAACAAATGTGATAGAATTACGCAGAATTCTTATATTAATCATAATTTAAAATGATCCAATCGGATCTCTGTTTGCCCTATCATAGAACTTTAATTGTGCATTTTGCTCGGCATTTCATGCGCTTTAAGGTGCCGCTTATCCCAATTCGCTATCTGACATAGGCGCGACGTAATTTGAGCAAATGTGATAGAATATCGCTGAATTCTTATATTAACCATAATATAAAATGATCCAATTGGGTCTCTGATGGCCGTATCCGAGAAGGTTAGTAGTGCATTTGATTCGCCATTTCATGCGATTTAAGATACCGCCTAGCTCAATACGATATCTGGTGGAGGAGGGACATGAATTGGAAAAATGTGATAGAGTTACGATGAATTCTTAAATAAACAATAATATAAGATGATTTAATCGGGACTCTGATTGCCACATCCTAGAACTTTAGTAGTACATTTTACTCGTCATTTCATGCGCTTTACGGTCCCTCCTAGCCCAATCCGCTATCTGAAATTGGAGCTACGTAAGTTGAACAAATGTGATAGAATTACGCTGAATTATTAAATTTACCATAATCTAAAATGATCTAATCGGCTCTCTGATTGCCCTACCCTAGAAGTTTACTAGTCCATTTTGCTCGACATTTCATGCGCTTTAAGATGCCACCTAGCTCAGTACGCTATCTGAAATAGGAGCTACGTAAATTGAACAAATGTGATAGAATTCCGCTGAATTCTTATATTAACCGTAGTATAAAATGATGTAATCGGGTCTCTGTTTCCCTTACCCTAGAAGTTTAATAGTGCATTTTACTCGCCACTTCATGCGCTTTGAGATGCCGCTTAGCCCAATACGCTATCCGAAATAGGAGCGACGTAAATTGAAAAAATGTGATAGAATTTCGCTGAATTCTTATATTAACCATAATGTAAAATGATCTAATCGGGTCTCTGATTGCACTATAGAAGAAGGTCAACAGTGCATTTGACTCGTCATTCCACGCGCTTTAAGATGCCGGCTATCCCAATACGCTATCTGAAATAGGGGCGACGTGATTTGGACAAATGTGATAGAGTTACGCTGAATTCTTAAATTGACCATAATATAAGATGACCTGATCGGGTCTCTGATTGCCCTATCCTAGAAGCTCAGTATTGCATTTTACTCGTCATTTCATGTGCTTTAAGGTGCAGCCTATCCCAATACGCGATCTGAAATTAGAGCTGCGTAAATTAAACAAATGTGATAGAGTTACGACGAATTCTTAAATTAACCATAATATACGACGATCTAATCGGGTCTCTGATTGCCGTATCACGGAAGTTTAGTAGTGCATTTTACTCGACATTTCATACGCTTTAAGATGCCACCTAGCCCAATACGCTATCTGAAATAGGAGCGACGTAAATTGAACAAATGTGATAAAATTACGCTGAATTCTTATATTAACAATAATATAAAATGATCCAATCGGATCTCTGATTGCCCTATCAAAGAAGTTTAATAGTACATTTTACTCGTCATTTCACGCGCTTTAAGGTGCCGCTTAACCCAATACGCTTTCTGAAAAAGGAGCGACGTAAATTGAACAAATGTGATAGAATTACGCAGAATTCTTATAATAACCATAATTTAAAATGATCTAATCGGGTCTCTGATTGCCCTATCATGGAAGTTTAATAGTGTATTTTACTCGTCATTCCATGCGCTTTTAGGTGCCGCTTAGCCCAATGCGCTATCTGAAATAGGAGCGACGTAAATTAAACAAATGTGATAGAATTACACCGAATTCTTGTATTAATCATAATATAAGATGATCTAATCGGGTCTCTGATTGCCCTATCCTAGAAGTTTAGTAGTGCATTATACTCGACATTTCATGCGCTTTAGGATGCCGCCTAGCCCAATACGCCATCTGAAATAGGAGCGTCGTAAATTGAACAAGTGTGATAGAATTTCGCTGAATTCTTAAATTAACCATAATATAAAATGATCTAATCGGGTCTCTGTTTGCCCTACCCTAGAAGTTTAGTAGTGCATTCTACTCGACATGTCGTGCGCTTTAAGATGCCACCTAGCCCAATACGCTATCTGAAATAGGGGCGACGTAAATTGAACAAATGTGATAGAATTCCGCTGAATTCTTATATTAACCATAATGTAAAATGATCTAATCGGGTCTCTGATTGCACTATAGAAGAAGGTCAACAGTGCATTTGACTCGTCATTCCACGCGCTTTAAGATGCCGGCTATCCCAATACGCTATCTGAAATAGGGGCGACGTGATTTGGACAAATGTGATAGAGTTACGCTGAATTCTTAAATTGACCATAATATAAGATGACCTGATCGGGTCTCTGATTGCCCTATCCTAGAAGCTCAGTATTGCATTTTACTCGTCATTTCATGTGCTTTAAGGTGCAGCCTATCCCAATACGCGATCTGAAATTAGAGCTGCGTAAATTAAACAAATGTGATAGAGTTACGACGAATTCTTAAATTAACCATAATATACGACGATCTAATCGGGTCTCTGATTGCCGTATCACGGAAGTTTAGTAGTGCATTTTACTCGACATTTCATACGCTTTAAGATGCCACCTAGCCCAATACGCTATCTGAAATAGGAGCGACGTAAATTGAACAAATGTGATAAAATTACGCTGAATTCTTATATTAACAATAACATAAAATGATCCAATCGGATCTCTGATTGCCCTATCAAAGAAGTTTAATAGTACATTTTACTCGTCATTTCACGCGCTTTAAGGTGCCGCTTAACCCAATACGCTTTCTGAAAAAGGAGCGACGTAAATTGAACAAATGTGATAGAATGACGCAGAATTCTTATAATAACCATAATTTAAAATGATCTAATCGGGTCTCTGATTGCCCTATCATGGAAGTTTAATAGTGCATTTTACTCGACATTTCATGCGCTTTAAGGTGCCGCTTAGCCCAATACGCTATCTGAAATTGGAGCTACGTAAATTGCACAAGTGTGATAGAGTTTCGCGGAATTCTTAAATTAACCATAATATAAAACGATCTTACCGGGTCTCTGTTAGCCCTACCCTAAAAGTTTGATAATGCATTTTACTCGACATTTCATGCGCTTTAAAATGCCGCCTCGCCCAATACGCTATCTGAAATAGGAGCGTCGTAAATTGAACAAATGTGATAGAATTTCGCTGAATTCTTATATTAACCATTATATAAAATGATGTAATGGGGTCTCTGATTGCGCTATCCGAGAAGTTTAGTAGTGAATATTACTCGACATTTCATGCGCTTTAAGATGCCGCATAGCCCAATACGCTTTCTGAAATTGGAGATACGTAAATTGAACAAACGTGATGGAATTACGCAGAATTCTTATATTAACCATAATATAATATGATCTATTCGGGTCTCTGATTGCCCTATCATAGAATGTTAGTTGTTGATTTTGCTCGTCATTCCACGCGCTTTGAGAAGCCGCCTAGCCCAATACGCTATCAGAAATAGGAGCGACGTAAATTGAACAAATGTGATAGAATTACTCTGAATTCTTATATTAACCATAATATAAGATGACCTAATCGGGTCTCTGATTGCCCTATCCGAGAAGTTTAGTAGTGCATTTTACTCGACATTTCATGCGCTTTAAGATGCCGCCTAGCCCAATACGCTATCTGAAATTGGAGCTACGTAAATTGAACAAATGTGCTAGAATTTCTCTGAATTCTTATATTAACCATAATATAAGATGACCTAATCGGGTCTCTGTTTGCCCTACCCTAGAAGTTTAATAGTGCATTTTACTCGACATATCATGCGCTTTAAGATGCTACCTAGCCTAATACGCTCTCTGAAATAGGGGCGACGCAAATTGAACAAATGTGATAAAATTAGGCTGAATTCTTATATTAACAATAATATAAAAGGATCTAATCGGGTCTCCGATTGCCCTATCATAGAAGTTTAACAGTGCACTTTACTCGTCATTTCATGCGCTTTAAGGTTCCGCTTTGCCCAATACGCTATCTGAAATAGGAGGGACGTAAGTTGAACAAATGTGATAGAATTTCGCTGAATTCTTATATTAACCATAATATAAGATGACCTAATCGGGTGTCTGATTGCCCTATCCGAGAAGTTTAGTAGTGAATTTTACTCGACATTTCATGCGCTTTAAGATGCCGCCTAGCCCAATATGCTATCTGAAAGAGGAGCGACGTAAATGGAACAAATGTGATAGAATAACGCTGAATTCTTATATTAACCATAATATAAAATGATCTAATCGTGTCTCTGATTGCCCTATCAAAGAAGTTTAGTAGTGCATTTTACTCGTCATTTCATGCGCATTAAGGTGCCGTCTAGCCCAATCCGCTATCTGAAATTGGAGCTACGTATATTGAATAAATGTGACAGGGTTACGCAGAATTCTTATATTAATCATAATATAAGATGACCTAATCGGGTCTCTGATTGCCCTATCCTAGGAGTTTGGTAGTGCATATTACTCGACATTTCATGCGCTTTAAGATGCCGCTTAGCCAAATACGCTCTCTGAAGTAGGAGCGACGTAAATTGAACAAACGTGATAGAATTAGGCAGAATTCTTAAATTAACCATAATATAAAATGATATATTCGGGTCTCTGATTGCCTTATCATAGAAGTTTAATACTGCATTTTACTCGTCATTTCATGCGCTTTAAGGTGCCGCCTAGCCGAATACGCTATCTGAAATAGGAGCGACATAAATAGAACAAATGTGATTGAATTACGCAGGATTCTCATATTAACGAGAATATAGAATGATCTAATCGGGTCTTTGATTGCCCTATCATAGAAGGCTAGTAGTGCGTTTTACTCGTCATTTCATGCGCTTCAAGGTGCCGCCTAGCCGAATACGCTACCTGAAATAGGAGCGATATAAATTGAACAAATGTGATAAAATTACGTTGAATTCTTATATTAACAATAATATAAAATGATCTAATCGGGTCTCTGTTAGCCCTATCCGAGAAGTGTAATACTGCATTTTACTCGACATTTCATGCTCTTTAAGATGCCACCTAGCCCAATACGCTATCTGGAATATGGGCCACGTAAATTGAACTAATGTGATAAAATTTCGCTGAAATCTATGTATTAACAATAATATAAGATGACCTAATCGGGTCTCTGATTGCCCTATCCGAGGAGTTTAGTAGTGCATTTTACTCGTCATTTCATGCGCTTTAAGGTGCCGCCTAGCCGAATACGCTATCTGAAATAGGAGCGACATAAATAGAACAAATGTGATAGAATTACGTTGAATTCTTATATTAACAATAATATAAAATGATCTAATCTGGTCTCTGTTTGCCCAACCCTAGAAGATTAATAGTGCATTTTACTCGACATTTCATGCGCTTTAAGATGCCACCTAGCCCAATACGCTAACTGAAATAGGGGCGACGTAAATTGAACAAATGTGATAAAATTTCGCTGAAATCTTATATTAACCATAATATAAGATGACTTAATCGGGTCTCTGATTGCACTATCCGAGAAGTTTGGTAGTGCATTTTACTCGACATTTCATGCGCTTTAAGATGCCGCCTAGTCCAATACGCTATCTGAAATTGGAGCTACGTGAATTGAACAATTGTGATAGAATTACGCAGAATTCTTATATTAACCATAATATAATACCATCTACTCGGGTCACCGATTGCCCTATCATAGAAGTTTAATAGTGCATTTTACTCGTCACTTCATGCGCTTTAAGATGCCACCTAGCCCAGAACGCTATCTGAAATAGGGGCGATATAAATTGAACAAATGTGATAGATTTACGCAGAATTCTTATATTAACCATAATATAAGATGACCTAATCGGGTCTCTGATTGCCCTATCATAGAAGGTTAGTAGTTCATTTTACACGTCATTCCACGCGCTTTAATATGCCGCGTAGCCCAATATGCTATTTGAAATAGGCGCGACGTAAATTGAACAAATGTGATAAAATTACGCTGAATTCTTATATTAACAATAATATAAAACGATCTAATCGGATCTCTGATTGCCGCATCACAGAAGTTGAGTACTGCATTTTGTTCCGCATTTCATGCGCTTTAAAATGCCTGACAGCACAATACGCTATCTGAAATTGGAGCTACGTAAATTAAACAAACGTGATAGAATTACGCAGAATTCTTATATTAACCTTAATATAATATGATCTATTCGGGTCTCTGATTGCCCTATCATAGAAGTTTAATAGTGCATTTTACTCGTCATTTCATGCTCTTTAAGGTACCGTCTAGCCCAATACGCTATTTGAAGTTGGAGCGACGTAAATTGAACAAATGTGATAGAATTTCACTGAATTTTTATATTAACCATAATATAAAATTATCTAATCGGGTCTCTGCTTGTCCTATCATAGAAGTTTAATAGTGCATTTTGCTCGCCATTTCATGCGCTTTAAGGTGCCGCTTAGCCCAATACGATATCTGATATAGGAGCGATGTAAATTGAACAAATGTGATAGAATTTCGCTGAATTCTTATATTAACCATAATTTATAATGATCTAATCGGGTCGCTGTTTGCCCTACCCTAGAAGTTTAATAGTGCATTTTACTCGCCATTTCGTCCGCTTTAAGGTGCCGCCTAGGCCAATACGCTATCTGAAATTGGACCTACGTAAATTGAACAAATGTGATAGAATTACATGAATTCTTATATTAACCATAATATTAAATGATGTAATCGCGTCTCTGATTGTCGTATCATAGAAGTTTAATAGTGCATTTTACACGGAATTTCATGCGCTTTAAGGTGCCGCCTCGCCCAATCCGCTATCTGAAATTGGAGCTGCGTAAATTGAGCAAATGTGATAGAATTTCGCTGAATTCTTATATTAACAATAATATAAAATGATCCAATTGGGTCTCTGATGGCCGTATCCGAGAAGGTTAGTAGTACATTAGATTCGCCATTTCATGCGATTTAAGATACCGCCTAGCTCAATACGATATCTGGTGGAGGAGGGACATGAACTGGAAAAATGTGATAGAGTTACGATGAATTCTTAAATAAACAATAATATAAGATGATTTAATCGGGACTCTGATTGCCACATCCTAGAACTTTAGTAGTACATTTAATCGTCATTTCATGCGCTTTACGGTCCCTCCTAGCCCAATCCGCTATCTGAAATTGGAGCTACGTAAGTTGAACAAATGTGATAGAATTACGCTGAATTATTAAATTTACCATAATCTAAAATGATCTAATCGGCTCTCTGATTGCCCTACCCTAGAAGTTTACTAGTCCATTTTGCTCGACATTTCATGCGCTTTAAGATGCCACCTAGCTCAGTACGCAATCTGAAATATGAGCGACGTAAATTGAACAAATGTGATAAAATTACGTTGAATTCTTATATTAACAATAATATAAAATGATCTAATCGGTTCTATGATTGCCCTATCATAGATGTTTAATAGTGCATGTTACTCGACATTTCATGCGCTTTAAGATGCCACCTAGCCCAATACGCTATCTGAAATAGGGGCGACGTGAATTGAACAAATGTGATAGAATTACGGAGAATTCTTATATCAACCGTAATATCATACGATCAATTCGTGTCTCTGATTGCCCTATCATAGAAGTTTAACAGAGCATGTTACTCGTCATTTCATGCGCTATAAGGTGCCGCTTAGTCCAATACGCTATCTGAAACAGGGGCGAAGTAAATTGAACAAATGTGATAAAATTTCCCTGAATTCTTATATTAACCATAATGTAAAATGATCTAATCGGGTCTCTGATTGCACTATAGAAGAAGGTCAACAGTGCATTTGACTCGTCATTCCACGCGCTTTAAGATGCCGGCTATCCCAATACGCTATCTGAAATAGGGGCGACGTGATTTGGACAAATGTGATAGAGTTACGCTGAATTCTTAAATTGACCATAATATAAGATGACCTGATCGGGTCTCTGATTGCCCTATCCTAGAAGCTCAGTATTGCATTTTACTCGTCATTTCATGTGCTTTAAGGTGCAGCCTATCCCAATACGCGATCTGAAATTAGAGCTGCGTAAATTAAACAAATGTGATAGAGTTACGACGAATTCTTAAATTAACCATAATATACGACGATCTAATCGGGTCTCTGATTGCCGTATCACGGAAGTTTAGTAGTGCATTTTACTCGACATTTCATACGCTTTATGATGCCACCTAGCCCAATACGCTATCTGAAATAGGAGCGACGTAAATTGAACAAATGTGATAGAATGACGCAGAATTCTTATAATAACCATAATTTAAAATGATCTAATCGGGTCTCTGATTGCCCTATCATGGAAGTTTAATAGTGTATTTTACTCGTCATTCCATGCGCTTTTAGGTGCCGCTTAGCCCAATGCGCTATCTGAAATAGGAGCGACGTAAATTAAACAAATGTGATAGAATTACACCGAATTCTTGTATTAATCATAATATAAGATGATCTAATCGGGTCTCTGATTGCCCTATCCTAGAAGTTTAGTAGTGCATTTTACTCGACATTTCATGCGCTTTAGGATGCCGCCTAGCCCAATACGCCATCTGAAATAGGAGCGTCGTAAATTGAACAAGTGTGATAGAATTTCGCTGAATTCTTAAATTAACCATAATATAAAATGATCTAATCGGGTCTCAGTTTGCCCTACCCTAGAACTTTAATAGTGCATTTTACTTGACATTTCATGCGCTTTAAGGTGCCGCCTAGCCCTATACGCTATCTGAAATAGGAGCTACGTAAATTGAACAAATGTGATAGAATTCCGCTGAATTCTTATATTAACCGTAGTATAAAATGATGTAATCGGGTCTCTGTTTGCCTTACCCTAGAAGTTTAATAGTGCATTTTACTCGCCACTTCATGCGCTTTAAGGTGCCGCCTAGCCCTATACGCTATCTGAAATAGGAGCTACGTAAATTGAACAAATGTGACAGAGTTACGCAGAATTCTTATATTAACCATAATATAATGTTAACTATTCGAGTCTCTGATTGCCCTATCATGGAAGTTTAGTAGTGCATTTTACTCGCCATTTCATGCGCTTTAAGGTGCCGCTTAGCACAATACGCTATCTGAAATAGGAGCGACGTAAATTGAACAAATGTGATAGAATTTCGCTGAATTCTTATATTAACCATAATATAATATGATCTATTCGAGTCTCTGATTGCCCTATCATGGAAGTTTAGTAGCGCATTTTACTCGTCATTGCAGGCGCTTTAAGATGCCAGCTAGCCCAGTACGCTATCTCAAATAGGAGCGACGTAAATTGAACAAATATGATAGAATTACGCAGAATTGTTATATTAACAATAATATAAAATGATGTGACGGGTCTCTGATTGCCCTATCATAGAAGTTTAATGGTGCAGTTTACTCGTCATTTCATGCGCTTTAAGGTGCCGTTTAGCCCAATACGCTATCTGAAATAGGAGCAACGTAAATTGAACAAATGTGATAGAATTTCGCTGAATTCTTGTATTAACTATAATTTAAAATGATCTAATCGGGTCTCTGATTGCCCCATCATAGAAGTTTAATAGTGCATTTTACTCGACATTTCATGCGCATTAAGATGCCACCTAGCCCAATACGCTATCTGAAATAGGAGCGACGTAAATTGAACAAATGTGATAAAATTACGTTGAATTCATATATTAACAATAATATAAAATGATCCAATCGGGGATCTGATTGCCCTATCATTGAAGCTTAATAGTGCATTTTACTCGTCATTTCATGCGCTTTATGGTGCCGCCTAGCCCAATATGCTATCTGGAATTGGAGCTACGTAAATTGAACAAGTGTGATAGAGTTTCGCTGAATTCTTAAATTAACCATAATATAAAATGATCTAATCGGGTCTCTGATTGCCCTATCATAGAAGTTTAATAGTGCATTTTACTCGACATTTCATGCGCTTTATGATGCAACCTAGCCCAATACGATACCTGAAATAGGGGCGACTTAAATTGACAAATGTGATAAAATTACGCCGACTTCTTATATTAACAATAATATAAAATGATCTAATCGTGTCTCCGATTGCCCTATCATAGAAGCTTAATAGTGCATTTGACACGTCATTTCATTCGCTTTAAGGTGCCGCTTGGCCCAATACGCTATCTGAAATAGGAGCGATGTAAATTGAACAAATGTGATAGAATTACGCTGAATTCTTATATTAATCATAATATAACATGACCTAATCGGAGCTCTGATTGCCCTATCCAAGAAGTTTAGTAGTGCATTTTGCTCAACATTTCATGCGCCTTAAGATGCCGCATAGCCCAATACGCTATCTGAAATTGGAGCTACGTAAATTGAACAAACGTGATAGAATTACGCAGAATTCATATATAAACAATAATATAATATGATATATTCGGGTCTCTGATTGCCCTATCATAGAAGTTTAATAGTGCATTTTACTCGTCATTTCATGCGCTTTAAGGTGCCGCCCAGCCCAATACATTATGTAAAATAGGAGCGACATACATTGAACAAATGTGATAGAATTACGCAGAATTCTTATATTAACCATAATATAAAATGATCTAATCGGGTCTCTGTTTGCCCTACCCTAGAAGTTTAATATTGCATTTCACTCGACATTTCATGCGCTTTAAGATGCTACATAGCCCAGTACGCTATCTGAAATTGGGGCGACGTAAATTGAACAATTGTGATAAAATTACTCTGAATTCTTATATTACCAATAATATAAAATGATCTAACCGGGTCTCTGATTGCCCTATCATAGAAGTTTAATAGTGAATTTTACTCGTCATTTCATGCGCTTTAAGATGCCACATAGCTCAATAAGATATCTGATATAGGAGCGACGTGAATTGGACAAATGTGATATAATTTCGCAGAATTCTTATATTAACCATAAGTTAAAATGATCTAATCGGGACTCTGATTGCTCTACCCTAGATGTTTAATAATGCATTTTACTCGTCATTTCATGCGCTTTAAGGTGCCGTCTAGCCCAATCCGCTATCTGAAATTGGAGCTACGTAAATTGAACAAATGTGACAGAATTTCGCTGAATTCTTATATTAATCATAATATAAAATTATCTAATCGGGTCTCTGATTGCCCTGTCATAGAAGGTTAGTAGTGCATTTTACTCGCCATTCCAGGCGCTTTAAGATGCCGCCTAACCCAATACGCTATCTGAAATAGGAGCGGCCTAAATTGAACAAATGTGATAGAATTTCGCGGAATTCTTATATTAACCATAATATAAAATGACCTAATCGGGTCTCTGTTTGACGTACCCTAGAAGTTTAATAGTGCATTTTACTCGACATATGATGCGCTTTAAGATGCCACCTAGCCTAATACGCTACCTAAAATAGGAGCGACGTAAATTGAACAAATGTGATAGAATTTCGCTGAATTCATATATTAATCATAATATAAGACCTAATCGGGTCTCTGATTGCCCTATCCTAGAAGTTTAGCAGTGCATTTTACTTGACATTTCATGCGCTTTAAGATGCCACCTAGCCTAATACACTATCTGAAATAGGGGCGACGTAAATTGATCAAATGTGATAAAATTACGCTGAATTCTTATATTAACAATAATATAAAATGATCTAATCGGGTCTCTGTTCGCCCAACCCTAGAAGTTTAATAGTGCATTTTACTCGATATTTCATGCGCTTCAAGGTGCCGCTTAACCCAACGCGCTTCCTGAAAAAGGAACGACGTAAATTGAACAAATGTGATAGAATTACGCAGAATTCTTATATTAACCATAATTTAAAATGACCTAATCGGATCTCTGATTGCCCTATCCGAGGAGTTTAGTAGTGAATTTTACTCGCCATTTCATGCGCTTTAAGATGCCGCCTCGCCCAATACGCTATCTGAAATAGGAGCGACGTAAATTGAACAAATGTGATAGAATTACGTAGAATTCTTACATTAACCATAACATAAAATGATCTAATCGGGTCTCTGATTGCCCTATCATAGAAGTTTAATACTGCATTTTACTCGCCATTTCATGCGCTTTAAGGTGGCGTTTAGTCCAATACGCTATCTGGAATAGGAGCGTCGTAAATTGAACAAATGTGATAGAATTACTCTGAATTCTTATATTAATCATAATATAAGATGATCTAATCGGGTTTCTGATTGCCCTATCCTAGAAGGTTAGTAGTGCATTTTACTCGTCATTGCACGCGCTTTAAGTTGCCGCTTAGCCCAATACGCTGTCAGAAGCAGGAGCGACGTAAATTGAACAAATTTGATAGAATAACTCTGAATTCTTATATTAACCATAATATAAGATGACCTAATCGGGTCTCTGATTGCCCTATCCGAGAAGTTTAGTAGCGCATTTTACTCGACATTTCATGCGCTTTAAGATGCCGCCTAGCCCAATACGCTATCTGAAATTGGTGCTACGTAAATTGAACAAATGTGCTAGAATTTCGCTGCATTCTTATATTAACCATAATATAAGATGACCTAATCGGGTCTCTGTTTGCCGTACCCTAGAAGTTTAATAGTGCATTTTACTCGACATATGATGCGCTTTAAGATGCCACCTAGCCTAATACGCTATCTAAAATAGGAGCGACGTAAATTGAACAAATGTGATTGAATTTCGCTGAATTCATATATTAACCATAATATAAGATGACCTAATCGGGTCTCTGATTGCCCTATCCGAGAAGTTTAGTAGCGCATTTTACTCGACATTTCATGCGATTTAAGATGCCGCTTAGCCCAATACGCTATCTGAAATTGGTGCTACGTAAATTGAACAAATGTGCTAGAATTTCGCTGCATCCTTATATTAACCATAATATAAGATGACCTAATCGGGTCTCTGTTTGCCCTACCCTAGAAGTTTAATAGTGCATTTTACTCGACATATCATGCGCTTTAAGATGCCACCTAGCCCAATACGCTCTCTGAAATAGGGGCGACGCAAATTGAACAAATGTGATAAAATTAGGCTGAATTCTTATATTAACAATAATATAAAACGATCTAATCGGGTCTCCGATTGCCCTATCATAGAAGTTTAACAGTGCACTTTACTCGTCATTTCATGCGCTTTAAGGTTCCGCTATCCCCAATACGCTATCTGAAATAGGAGCGACGTAAATTGAACAAATGTGATAGAATTTCGCTGAATTCTTATATTAACCATAATATAAGATGACCTAATCGGGTGTCTGATTGCCCTGTCCGAGAAGTTTAGTAGTGAATCTTACTCGACATTTCATGCGCTTTAAGATGCCGCCTAGCCCAATATGCTATCTGAAATAGGAGCGACGTAAATTGAACAAATGTGATAGAATAACGCTGCATCCTTATATTAACCATAATATAAGATGACCTAATCGGGTCTCTGATTGCCCTATCAAAGAAGCTTAGTAGTGCATTTTACTCGTCATTTCATGCGCATTAAGGTGCCGTCTAGCCCAACCCGCAATCTGAAATTGGAGCTACGTATATTGAATAAATGTGACAGGGTCACGCAGAATTCTTATATTACTCATAATATAAGATAACCTAATCGGATCTCTGGTTGCCCTATCCTAGGGGTTTAGTAGTGCATTTTACTCGACATTTCATGCGCTTTAAGATGCCGCTTAGCCAAATACGCTATCTGAAGTAGGAGCGACGTAAATTGAACAAACGTGATAGAATTAGGCAGAATTCTTATATTAACCATAATATAAAATGATCTATTCGGGTCTCTGATTGCCTTATCATAGAAGTTTAATAGTGCATTTTACTCGTCATGTCATGCACCTTAAGGTGCCGCCTAGACCAATACGCTGTCTGAAATAGGAGCGACATAAATTGAACAAATGTGATAGAATTACGCAGAATTCTTATATGAACCATAATATAGAATGATCTAATCGGGTCTCTGAATGCCCTATCATAGAAGTTTAATACTGCATTTTACTCGCCATTTCATGCGCTTTAAGGTGCCGTTTAGTCCAATACGCTATCTGGAATAGGAGCGAAGTAAATTGAACAAATGTGACAGAATTACGCTAAATTCTTATATTAATCATAATATAAGATAACCTAATCGGGTCTCCGATTGCCCTATCCGAGAAGTTTAGTAGAGCATTTTACTAGACATTTCACGCTCTTTAAGATGCCGCACAGCCAAATACGCTATCTGAATTTGGAGCTACGTAAATTGAACAAACGTGATAGAATTACGCAGAATGCTTATATTAACCATAATATAATATGGTCTGATCGGGTCTCTGATTGCCCTATCATAGAAGTTTAATAGTGCATTTTACTCGTCATTTCATGCCCTTTAAGGTGCCGCCTAGCCGAATACGCTATCTGAAATAGGAGCGACATAAATTGAACAAATGTGATAGAATTACGCAGAATTCTTATATTAACCTTAATATAATATGATCTATTCGGGTCTCTGATGGCCGTATCCGAGAAGGTTAGTAGTGCATTTTATTCGCCATTTCATGCGCTTTAAGATGCCGCCTAGCTCAATACGATATCTGGTGGACGAGGGACATGAATTGGAAAAATGTGATAGAGTTACGATGAATTCTTAAATAAACAATAATATAAGATGATTTAATCGGGACTCTGATTGCCACATCCTAGAACTTTAATAGTACATTTTACTCGTCATTTCATGCGCTTTACGGTCCCTCCTAGCCCAATCCGCTATCTGAAATTGGAGCTACGTAAGTTGAACAAATGTGATAGAATTACGCTGAATTATTAAATTTACCATAATCTAAAATGATCTAATCGGCTCTCTGATTGCCCTACCCTAGAAGTTTACTAGTCCATTTTGCTCGACATTTCATGCGCTTTAAGATGCCACCTAGCTCAGTACGCTATCTGAAATATGAGCGAAGTAAATTGAACAAATGTGATAAAATTACGTTGAATTCTTATATTAACAATAATATAAAATGATCTAATCGGTTCTATGATTGCCCTATCATAGATGTTTAATAGTGCATGTTACTCGACATTTCATGCGCTTTAAGATGCCACCTAGCCCAATACGCTATCTGAAATAGGGGCGACGTGAATTGAACAAATGTGATAGAATTACGGAGAATTCTTATATCAACCGTAATATCATACGATCAATTCGTGTCTCTGATTGCCCTATCATAGAAGTTTAACAGAGCATGTTACTCGTCATTTCATGCGCTATAAGGTGCCGCTTAGTCCAATACGCTATCTGAAACAGGGGCGAAGTAAATTGAACAAATGTGATAAAATTTCCCTGAATTCTTATATTAACCATAATATAAGATGACCTAATCTGGTCTCCGATTGCCGTATCCGAGAAGTTTAGTAGTGCGTTTTACTCGTCACTTCATGCGCTTTAAGGTGCCGCCTAGCCCTATACGCTATCTGAAATAGGAGCTACGTAAATTGAACAAGTGTGATAGAGGTTCGCTGAATTCTTAAATTAACCATAATATAAAATGATAGAATCGGCTCTCAGTTTGCCCTACCCTAGAATTTTAATAGTGCATTTTACTTGACATTTCATGCGCTTTAAGGTGCCGCCTAGCCCTATACGCTATCTGAAATAGGAGATACGTAAATTGAACAAATGTGATAGAATTCCGCTGAATTCTTATATTAACCGTAGTATAAAATGATGTAATCGGGTCTCTGTTTGCCTTACCCTAGAAGTTTAATAGTGCATTTTACTCGCCACTTCATGCGCTTTGAGATGCCGCTTAGCCCAATACGCTATCCGAAATAGGAGCGACGTAAATTGAAAAAATGTGATAGAATTTCGCTGAATTCTTATATTAACCATAATGTAAAATGATCTAATCGGGTCTCTGATTGCACTATAGAAGAAGGTCAACAGTGCATTTGACTCGTCATTCCACGCGCTTTAAGATGCCGGCTATCCCAATACGCTATCTGAAATAGGGGCGACGTGATTTGGACAAATGTGATAGAGTTACGCTGAATTCTTAAATTAACCATAATATAAGATGACCTGATCGGGTCTCTGATTGCCCTATCCTAGAAGCTCAGTATTGCATTTTACTCGTCATTTCATGTGCTTTAAGGTGCAGCCTATCCCAATACGCGATCTGAAATTAGAGCTGCGTAAATTAAACAAATGTGATAGAGTTACGACGAATTCTTAAATTAACCATAATATACGACGATCTAATCGGGTCTCTGATTGCCGTATCACGGAAGTTTAGTAGTGCATTTTACTCGACATTTCATGCGCTTTAAGATGCCGCCTAGCCCAATACGCCATCTGAAATAGGAGCGTCGTAAATTGAACAAGTGTGATAGAATTTCGCTGAATTCTTAAATTAACCATAATATAAAATGATCTAATCGGGTCTCTGTTTGCCCTACCCTAGAAGTTTAGTAGTGCATTCTACACGACATTTCGTGCGCTTTAAGATGCCACCTAGCCCAAAACGCTATCTGAAATAGGGGCGACGTAAATTGAACAAATGTGATAAAATTACGCTGCATTCTTATATTAACAATAATATAAAATAATATAATCGGGTCTGTGATTGCCTTATCATAGAAGTTTAACGGTGCATTTTACTGGTCATTACATGCGCTTTAAGGTGCCGTTTAGTCCAATACTCTATCTGGAATAGGAGCGTCGAAAATTGAACATATGTGATAGAATTACACTGAATTCTTATATTAATCATAATATAAGATGATCTATTCGGGTCTCTGATTGCCCTATCATAGAATGTTAGTAGTGCATTTTAGTCATCATTCCATGCGCTATAAGATGCCGGCTAGCCCAATACGCTATCTGAAATAGTGGCGATGTAAATTGAACAAATGTGATAGAATTACGCTGCATTCTTAAATTATTCATAATATAAAATGATTTAATTGGCTCTCTGTTTGCCCTACCCTAGATATTTAATAGTGCATTTTACCCGACATTTCATTCGCTGTGAGATGCCGCTTAGCCCAATACGCTATCTGAAGTAGGAGCGACTTGAATTGAACAAATGTGATAGAAGTACGCAGAATTCTTACATTAATCATAATATAAAATGATCTAATCGGGTCTCTCATTGCCATATCATAGAAGTTTAATAGTGCATTTTACTCGTCATTTCATGCTCTTTAAGGTACCGTCTAGCCCAATACGCTATTTGAAGTTGGAGCGACGTAAATAGAACAAATGTGACAAAATTTCGCTGAATTGTTATATTAACCATAATATAAGTTGACCGAATCGGGTCTCTGATTGCCCTATCCGAGAAGTTTAGTAGTGCATTGTACGCGAAATTTCATGCGCTTTAAGATGCCGCCTAGCCCAATACGCTATCTGAAATTGGAGCTACGTAAATTGAACAAATGTGCTAGAATTTCGCTGAATTCTTATATTAACCATAATATAAGATGACCTAATCGGGTCTCTGATTGCCCTATCCGAGAAGTTTAGTAGTGCATTTTACTCGACATTTCATGCGCTTTAAGATGCCGCCTAGCCCAATACGTTATTTGAAATAGGGGCGACGTAAATTGAGCAAATGTGATAAAATTTCGCTGAATTCTTATATTAACCATAGTATAAGATGACATAATCGGGTCTCTGATTGCCCTATCCGAGAAGTTTAGTAGTCCATTTCACTCGACATTTCATGCGCTTTAAGATGCCGCCTAGTCCAATCCGCTATCTGTAATTGGAGCTACGTAAATTGAACAAACGTGATAGAATTACGCAGAATTCTTATATTAGCCATAATATAATACGATCTATTCGGGTCTCTGATTGCCCTATCATAGAAGTTTAATAGTGCATTTTACTCGTCATTTCATGCGCTTTATGGTGCCGCCTAGCCCAATACGCTATCTGAAATAGGAGCGACATAAATTGAACAAATGTGATAGAATTACGCACAATTCTTATATTAAACATAATATAATACGACCTATTCGGGTCTCTGATTGCCCTATCATAGATGTTTAATAGTCCATTTTACTAGTCATTTCATGCGCTTTAATGTGCCGATTAGCCCAATACGCTATCTGAAATACGAGCGATGTAAATTGAACAAATGTGATAGAATTTCGCAGAATTCTTAAATTAACCATAATATAAAATGATCTGATCGGGTCTCTGTTTGCCCTGCCCTAGAAGTTTAATAGTGCATTTTACTCGACATTGCATGCGCTTTAAGATGAAACCTAGCCCAATCCGCTATCTGAAATAGGGGCGACGTAAATTGAACAAATGTGATGAAATTTCGTTGAATCCTTATATTAACAATAATATAATACGATCTATTCTGGTTTCTCATTGCCCTATCATAGAAGTTTAATAGTGCGTTTTACTCGTCATTCCACGCGCTTTAAGGTGCCGCCTAGACCAATACGCTGTCTGAAATAGGAGCGACATAAATTGAACAAATGTAATAGAATTACGCTAAATTCTTATATTAATCATAATATAAGATACCCTAATCGGGTCTCCGATTGCCCTATCCGGGAAGTTTAGTAGAGCATTTTACTCGACATTTCACGCGCTTTAAGATGCCGCACAGCCAAATACGCTATCTGAATTTGGAGCTACGTAAATTGAACAAACGTGATAGAATTACGCAGAATGCTTATATTAACCATAATATAAAATGATATATTCGGGTCTCTGATTGCCTTATCATAGAAGTTTAATAGTGCATTTTACTCGTCATGTCATGCACCTTAAGGTGCCGCCTAGACGAATACGCTGTCTGAAATAGGAGCGACATAAATTGAACAAATGTGATAGAATTTCGCTAAATTCTTATATTAATCATAATATAAGATACCTTAATCGGGTCTCGGATTGCCCTATCCGAGACGTTTAGTAGAGAATTTTACTCGACATTTCACGCGTTTTAAGATGCCGCACAGCCAAATACGCTATCTGAATTTGGAGCTACGTAAATTGAACAAACGTGATAGAATTACGCAGAATGCTTATATTAACCATAATATAATATGGTCTGTTCCGGTCTCTGATTGCCCTATCATAGAAGTTTAATAGAGCATTTTACTCGCCATTTCATGCGCCTTAAGGTGCCGCTTATCCCGATACGCTATCTGAAGTTGGAGCGACGTAAATTGAACAAATGTGATAGAATTACGCTGAATTCTTATATTAATCATAATATAAGATGATCTAATCGGGTGTCTGATTGCGCTATCCTAGAATTTTAGAAGTGCATTTTACTCGTCATTTCATGCGCTTTAAGATGCCGCCTAGCCCAATACGCCAGCTGAAATAGGGGCGACGTAAATTGAACAAATGTGATAAAATTTCGCTGAATTCTTATATTAACCATAATATGAGATGACCTAATCAGGTCTCTGATTGCCCTATACGAGAATTTTAGTAGTGCATTTTACTCGATATATCATGCGCTCTAAGATGCCGCCTAGTCCAATGCGCTATCTGAAATTGGAGCTACGTAAATTGAACAAACGTGATAGAATTACGCAGAATTCTTATATTAACCATAATAAAATACGACCAATTCGGGTCTCTGATTGCCCTATCATAGAAGTTTAATAATGCATTTTACTCGTCATTTCATGCCCTTTAAGGTGCCGCCTAGCCGAATACGCTATCTGAAATAGGAGCGACATAAATT
>CAKAJE020001882.1:0-36804 GCA_916610135.2 Macropis europaea
GTCGCTCCTATTTCAGATAGCGTATTGGGCTAAGCGGCATCTCAAAGCGCATGAAATGACGAGTGGAAGGCACTATTAAACTTCTAGGGTAGGGCGAACAGAGAACCGATTAGATCATTTTACATTAAGGTTAATATAAGAATTCAGGGAAATTCTATCACGTTTTTCAATTTACGTCGCTCCTACTTCAGATAGCGTATTGGGCTAAGCGGCATCTCAAACCGCATGAAGTGGCGAGTAAAATGCACTGTTAAACTTCTAGGGTAGGGCAATCAGAGAGCCGATTAGATCATTTTATATTACGGTTAATATAAGAATTCAGCGTAATTCTATCACATTTGTTCAATTTACGTCGCTGATATTTCAGATAGCGTATTGGGCTAAGCGGCATCACAAAGCGCAAGAAATGGCGAGTAAAATGCACTATTAAACTTCTAGGGTAGGGCAAACAGAGACCCGATAAGATCATTTTATATTATGGTTAATTTAAGAATCCAGCGAAACTCTATCATATTTCTTCAATTTACGTCGCTCCTATTTCAGATAGCGTATTGCGCTCAGCGGCATCTCAAAGCGCATTAAGTGGCGAGTAAAATGCACTTTTAATCTTCTAGGGTAAGGCAAACAGAGACCCGATTAGATCATTTTATAATACGGTTAATATAAGAATTCAGCGTAATTCTATCACATTTGTTCAATTTACGTCGCTCCTATTTCAGATAGCGTATTGGGCTAAGCGGCATCTCAAAGCGCATGAAATGGCGATTAAAATGCACTGTTAAACTTCTAGGGTAAGGTAAACAGAGACCCAATTAGATCATTTTATATTACGGTTAATATAAGAATTCAGCGTAATTCTATCACATTTGTTCAACTTACGTCGCTCCTATTTCAGATAGCGTATTGGGCTAAGCGGCATCTCAAAGCGCATGAAATGACGAGTGGAAGGCACTATTAAACTTCTAGGGTAGGGCGAACAGAGAACCGATTAGATCATTTTACATTAAGGTTAATATAAGAATTCAGGGAAATTCTATCACGTTTTTCAATTTACGTCGCTCCTACTTCAGATAGCGTATTGGGCTAAGCGGCATCTCAAACCGCATGAAGTGGCGAGTAAAATGCACTGTTAAACTTCTAGGGTAGGGCAATCAGAGAGCCGATTAGATCATTTTATATTACGGTTAATATAAAAATTCAGCGTAATTCTATCACATTTGTTCAATTTACGTCGCTGATATTTCAGATAGCGTATTGGGCTAAGCGGCATCACAAAGCGCAAGAAATGGCGAGTAAAATGCACTATTAAACTTCTAGGGTAGGGCAAACAGAGACCCGATAAGATCATTTTATATTATGGTTAATTTAAGAATCCAGCGAAACTCTATCATATTTCTTCAATTTACGTCGCTCCTATTTCAGATAGCGTATTGCGCTAAGCGGCATCTCAAAGCGCATTAAGTGGCGAGTAAAATGCACTTTTAATCTTCTAGGGTAAGGCAAACAGAGACCCGATTACATCATTTTATAATACGGTTAATATAAGAATTCAGCGTAATTCTCTCACATTTGTTCAATTTACGTCGCTCCTATTTCAGATAGCGTATTGGGCTAAGCGCCATCTCAAAGCGCATGAAATGGCTAGTAAAATGCACTTTTAAACTTCTAGGGTAGGGCAAACAGAGACCCGATTAGATCATTTTATATTATGGTTAGTTTAAGAATTCAGCGAAATTCTATCACATTTGTTCAATTTAAGTCGCTCCTATTTCAGATAGCGTATTGGGCTAAGCGGCATCTCAAAACGCATGAAATGACGAGTGAAAGGCACTATTAAACTTCTGGGGTAGGGCGTACAGAGACCCTATTAGATCATTTTACATTAAGGTTAATATAAGGATTCAGGGAAATTCTATCACATTTTTTCAATTTACGTCGTTCCTATTTCAGCTAGCGTACTGGGCTAGGTGGCATCTTAAAACGCGAGGAATGACGAGTAATATGCACTGTTCAACTTCTATGATAGGGCAATCAGAGACCCGAGTAGATCATTTTATATTTTGGTTATTATAAGAATTCAGCGAAATTCTATCACATTTGTTCAATTTACGTCGCTCCTATTTCAGATAGCTTATTGGGCTAAGCGGCATCTCAAAGCGCATGAAATGACGACTGAAATGCACTATTAAACTTCTAGGGTACTGCGAACAAAGACCCGATTAGATCATTTTACATAAAGTGTATATAAGAATTCAGGGAAATTCTATCACATTTGTTTAATTTACGTCGCTCCTATTTCAGATAGCGTATTGGGCTAAGCGCCATCTCAAAGCGCATGAAATAGCGAGCAATGTGCACTATTAAACTTCTAGGGTAGGGCAATCAGAGACCCGATTAGATAATTTTATATTACGGTTAATATAATAATTGAGCGTAATTCTATCACATTTATTCAACTTACGTCGCTCCTATTTCAGATAGCGTACTGGGCTAGGCGGCATCTCAAAGCGCATGAAATGACGAGTGAAATGCACTATTAAACATCTATGATAGGGCAAACAGAGACCCGATTAGATCATTTTATATTATGATTAATTTAAGAATTCAGCGAAATTCTATCACATTTGTTCAATGTACGTCGCTCCTATTTCAGATAGCGTATTGGGCTAAGCGGCATCTCAAAGCGCATGAAATGGCGATTAAAATGCACTGTTAAACTTCTAGGGTAAGGTAAACAGAGACCCAATTAGATCATTTTATATTACGGTTAATATAAGAATTCAGCGTAATTCTATCACATTTGTTCAACTTACGTCGCTCCTATTTCAGATAGCGTATTGGGCTAAGCTGCTTCTCAAAGCGCATGAAATGGCGATTAAAATGCACTGTTAAACTTCTAGGGTAGGGCAAACAGAGACCCGATTAGATCATTTTATATTATGGTTAATTTAAGAATTCAGCCAAATTCTATCACATTTGTTCAACTTACGTCTCTCCTATTTCAGATAGCGTACTGGGCTAGGCGGAATCTTAAAGCGCGTGGATTGGAGAGTAAAATGCACTATTAAACTTCTATGATAGGGCAATCAGAGACCCGATTAGATCATTTTATATTTTGGTTAATATGGGAATTCAGCGAAATTCTATCACAATTGTTCTATTTACGTCGCTCCTATTTCAGATAGCGTATTGGGCTAAGCGGCATCTCAAAGCGCATGAAATGGCGAGTGAAATGCACTATTAAACTTCTAGGGTAGGGCGAACAGAGACCCGATTAGATCATTTTACATTCAGGTTAATATAAGTATTCAGGGAAATTCTATCACATTTGTTCAATTTACGTCGCTCCTATTGCAGATAGCGTATTGGGCTAAGCGGCATCTCAAAGCGCATGAAATGGCGAGTAAAATGCACTATTAAACTTCTAGGGTAGGGCAAACAGAGATCCGATTAGATCATTTTATATTATGGTTAATTTAAGAATTCAGCCAAATTCTATCACATTTGTTCAATTTACGTCGCTCCTATTTCAGATAGCGTACTGGGCTAGGCGGAATCTTAGAGCGCGTGGATTGGCGTGTAAAATGCACTATTACACTTCTATGATATGGCAATCAGAGACCCGATTAGATCATTTTATATTTTGGTTAATATAAGAATTCAGGGAAATTCTATCACATTTGTTCAATTTACGTCGCTCCTATTTCAGATAGCGTATTGGGCTAAGCGCCATCTCAAAGCGCACGAAATGGCGAGTAAAATATACTGCTAAACTTCTAGGGTAAGGTAAACAGAGACCCGATTAGATCATTTTATATTACGGTTAATATAAGAATTCAGCGTAATTCTATCACATTTGTTCAACTTACGTCGCTCCTATTTCAGATAGCGTACTGGGCTAGGCGGCATCTTAAAGCGCGTGGAAGGGCGAGTAAAATGCACTACTAAACTTCTATGATAGGGAATCAGAGTCCCGATTAGATCACTTTATATTTTGGTTAATATAAGAATTCAGCGAAATTCTATCACATTTGTTCAATTTACGTCGCTCCTATTTCAGATAGCTATTTGGGCTAAGAGGCATCTCAAAGCGCATGAAATGACGAGTGAAATGCACTATTAAACTTCTAGGATAAGGCAAACAGAGACCCGATTAGATCATTTTATATTACGGTTAATATAAGAATTCAGCGTAATTCTATCACATTTGTTCAATTTACGTCGCTGATATTTCAGATAGCGTATTGGGCTAAGCGGCATCTCAAAGCGCAAGAAATGGCGAGAAAAATGCACTATTAAACTTCTAGGGTAGGGCAAACAGAGACCCGATAAGATCATTTTATATTATGGTTAATTTAAGAATTCAGCGAAACTCTATCATATTTGTTCAATTTACGTCGCTCCTATTTCAGATAGCGTATTGGGCTAAGCGGCATCTCAATGCGCATGAAATGGCGAGTAAAATTCACTATTACACTTCTAGGATAAGGCAAACTGGGACCCGATTAGATCATTTTATATTACGGTTAATATAAGAATTCAGCGTAATTCTATCACATTTGTTCAACTTACGTCGCTCCTATTTCAGATAGCGTACTGGGCTAGGCGGCATCTTAAAGCGCGTGGAATGGCGAGTAAAATGCAGTACTAAACTTCTATGATAGGGCAATCAGAGTCCCGTTTAGATCATTTTATATTTTGTTTAATATAAGATTTCAGGGAAATTCTATCACATTTGTTCAATTTACGTCGCTCCTATTTCAGATAGCGTATTGGGCTAAGCGGCATCTCAAAGCGCATGAAATGGAGAGTAAAATGCACTATTAAACTTCTAGGCTAGGGAGAACAGAGACCCGATTAGATCATTTTACATTATGGTTCATAAAAGAATTCAGCGAAATTCTATCACAATTTTTCAACTTACGTCGCTCCTATTTCAGATAGCGTATTGGGCTAAGCGGCATCTCAAAGCGCATGAAATGGCGAGTAAAATGCACTATTAAACTTCTAGGGTAGGGCAATCAGAGACCCGATTAGATCATTTTATATTTTGGTTAATTTAAGAATTCAACGAAATTCTATCACATTTGTTCAATTTACGTCGCTCCTATTACAGATAGCGTATTGGGCTAAGCGGCATCTCAAAGCGCATGAAATGCCGAGTAAAACGCACTATTAAACACCTAGGGTAGGGCAAACAGAGACCCGATTAGAACATTTTACATTATGGTTAATAAAAGAATTCAGCGAAATTCTATCACATTTGTTCAATTTACGTCGCTCCTATTCCAGATAGCGTATTGGGCTAAGCGGCATCTCAAAGCGCATGAAATTACGAGTGAAATGCACTATTAAACTTCTAGGGTAGGACAAACAGAGACCCGATTAGATCATTTTATATTATGGTTAATTTAAGAATTCAGCAAAATCCTATCACATTTGTTCAATTTACGTCGCTCCGATTTCAGATAGCGTACTGGACTAAGCGGCATCTTAAAGCGCGTGGAATGGCGAGTAAAATGCACTATTAAACTCCTATGGTAGGGCAATCAGAGACCCGATTAGATCATTTTATATTTTGTTTTATATAAGATTTCAGGGAAATTCTATCACATTTGTTCAATTTAGGCCGCTCCTATTTCAGATAGCGTATTGGGCTAAGCGGCATCTCAAAGCGCATGAAATGGCGAGTAAAATGCACTATTAAACTTCTAGGGTAAGGCAAACAGGGACCTGATTAGATCATTTTATATTACGGTTAATATAAGAATTCAGCGTAATTCTATCACATTTGTTAAACTTACGTCGCTCCTATTTCAGATAGCGTACTGGGCTAAGCGGCATCTTAGAGCGCATGAAATGATGAGTGAAATGCACTATTAAACTTCTATGATAGGGCAATCAGAGACCCGATTAGATCATTCTATATTTTGGTTAATTTAAGAATTCAACGAAATCCTATCACATTTGTTCAATTTACGTCGCTCCTATTACAGATAGCGTATTGGGCTAAGCGGCATCTCAAAGCGCATGAAATGCCGAGCAAAACGCACTATTAAACTTCTAGGGTAGGGCAAACAGAGACCCGATTAGATCATTTTACATTAATGTTAATATGAGAATTCAGCGAAATTCTATCACATTCGTTCAATTTACGTCGTTCCTATTTCAGATAGCGTACTGGGCTAGGCGGCATCTCAAAGCGCGTGGAAAGGCGTTCAAAATGCACTATTAAGCTTCTAGGATAGGGCAATAAGAGACCCGATTAGTTCATTTTATATTTTGGTTAATATAAGAATTCAGCGAAATTCTATCACATTTATTCAATTTACGTCGCTCCTATTTCAGATAGCTTATAGGGCTAAGCGGCAGCTCAAAGCGCATGAAATGACGAGTGAAATGCACTATTAAACTTCTAGGGTAGGGCAAACAGAGACCCGATTAGATCATTTTACATTAAGGTTAATATAAGAATTCAGGGAAATTCTATCACATTTGTTCAATTTACGTCGCTCCTATTCCAGATAGCGTATTGGGCTAAGCGGCATCTCAAAGCGCATGAAATTACGAGTGAAATGCACTATTAAACTTCTAGGGTAGGACAAACAGAGACCCGATTAGATCATTTTATATTATGGTTAATTTAAGAATTCAGCAAAATACTATCACATTTGTTCAATTTACGTCGCTCCGATTTCAGATAGCGTACTGGACTAAGCGGCATCTTAAAGCGCGTGGAATGGCGAGTAAAATGCACTATTAAACTCCTATGGTAGGGCAATCAGAGACCCGATTAGATCATTTTATATTTTGTTTTATATAAGATTTCAGGGAAATTCTATCACATTTGTTCAATTTAGGCCGCTCCTATTTCAGATAGCGTATTGGACTAAGCGGCATCTCAAAGCGCATGAAATGGCGAGTAAAGCGCACTATTAAAGTTCTAGGGTAAGGCAAACAGGGACCCGATTAGATCAATTTATATTACGGTTAATATAAGAATTAAGCGTAATTCTATCACATTTGTTCAATTTACGTGGCTCCTATTTAAGATAGCGTACTGGGCTAGGCGGCATCTCGAGGCGCATGAAATGACGAGTGAAATGCAACATTAAACCTCTAGGGACGGGCGAACAGAGACCCGATTAGATCATTTTACATTAAGGTTAATATAAGAATTCAGCGAAATTCTATCACATTTGTTCAATTTACGTCGCTCATATTTCAGATAGCGTATAGTGCTAAGCGGCATCTCAAAGCGTATGAAATGGCGAGTAAAATGCACTCCTAAATTTCTATGATAGGGCAATCAGAGACCCGATTAGATCATTTTATATTTTGTTTAATATAAGATTTCAGGGAAATTCTATCACATTTGTTCAATTTGCGTCGCTCATATTTCAGATAGCGTATTGGGCTAAGCGGCATCTCAAAGCGCAGGAAATGGCGAGTAAAATGCATTATTAAACTTCTAGGGTACGGCAAGCAGAGACCCGATTACATCATCTAATATTATGGTTAATTTAAGAATTCAGCAAAATTCTATCACATTTATTCAATTTACGTCGCTCCTATTTCAGATAGCTTATAGGGCTAAGCGGCATCTCAAAGCGGATGAAATGACGAGTGAAATGCACTATTAAACTCCTAGGGTAGGGCGAACAGAGACCCGATTAGATCATTTTACATTAAGGTTAATATAAGAATTCAGGGAAATTCTATCACATTTGTTCAATTTACGTCGCTCCTATTTCAGATAGTGTGTTGGGCTAAGCGGCATCTCAAAGCGCATGAAATGGCGTGTAAAATGCACTATTAAACTTCTAGGGTAAGGCAAACAGGGACCCGATTAGATCATTTTATATTACGGTTAATATAAGAATTCAGCGTAATTCTATCACATTTGTTAAACTTACGTCGCTCCTATTTCAGATAGCGTACTGGGCTAAGCGGCATCTTAAAGCGCATGAAATGATGAGTGAAATGCACTATTAAACTTCTATGATAGGGCAATCAGAGACCCGATTAGATCATTTTATATTTTGGTTAACTTAAGAATTCAACGAAATTCTATCACATTTGTTCAATTTACGTCGCTCCTATTACAGATAGCGTATTGGGCTAAGCGGCATCTCAAAGCGCATGAAATGCCGAGTAAAACGCACTATTAAACATCTAGAGTAGGGCAAACAGAGACCCGATTAGATCATTTTACATTATGGTTAATAAAAGAATTCAGCGAAATTCTATCACATTTGTTCAATTTACGTCGCTCCTATTCCAGATAGCGTATTGGGCTAAGCGGCATCTCAAAGCGCATGAAATTACGAGTGAAATGCACTATTAAACTTCTAAGGTAGGACAAACAGAGACCCGATTAGATCATTTTACATTATGGTTAATAAAAGAATTCAGCGAAATGCTATCACATTTGTTCAATTTACGTCGCTCCTATTCCAGATAGCGTATTGGGCTAAGCGGCAGCTCAAAACGCATGAAATTACGAGTGAAATGCACTATTAAACTTCTAGGGTAGGACAAACAGAGACCCGATTAGATCATTTTATATTATGGTTAATTTAAGAATTCAGCAAAATTCTATCACATTTGTTCAATTTACGTCGCTCCGATTTCAGATAGCGTACTGGACTAAGCGGCATCTTAAAGCGCGTGGAATGGTGAGTAAAATGCACTATTAAACTCCTATGGTACGGCAATCAGAGACCCGATTAGATCATTTTATATTTTGTTTTATATAAGATTTCAGGGAAATTCTATCACATTTGTTCAATTTAGGCCGCTCCTATTTCAGATAGCGTATTGCGCTACGCGGCATCTCAAAGCGCATGAAATGTCGAATAAAATGCACTATTAAACTTCGAGACTAGGGCAAACAGAGACCCGATTAGATCATTTTACATTAAGGTTAATATAAGAATTCAGGGAAATTCTATCACATTTGTTCAATTTACGTCGCTCCTATTCCCGATAGCGTATTGGGCTATGCGGCAGCTTAAAGCACATGAAATGGTGAGTAAAATGCACTATCAAACTTCTATGATGGGGCAAACAGAGGCCCGATTACATCATTTTATATTACGGTTAATATAAGAATTCAGTGAAATTCTATCACATTTGTTCAATTTACGTCGCTCCTATTTCAGATAGCGTATTGGGCAAAGCGGCATCTCAAAGCGTATGAAATGGCGAATAAAATGCACTATTAAAGTTCTAGGCTAGGGCGAACAGAGATCCGATTAGATCATTCTACATTATGGTTAATAAAAGAGTTCAGCGAAATTCTATCACATTTGTTCAACTTATATCGCTCCTATTTCAGATAGCGTATTACGCTAAGCGGCATCTCAAAGCGCATGAAATGACGAGTAAAATGCACTATTAAACTACTAGGGTAGGGCAAGCAGAGACTCGATTAGATCATTTTATATTATGGTTAATTTAAGAATTCAGCAAAATTCTATCACATTTGTTCAATTTACGTCGCTCCTATTCCAGATAGCATATTGGGCTATGCGGCATCTCAAAGCACATGAAATGGCGAGTGAAATGCACTATTAAACTTCTAGGGTAGGGCAAACAGAGACCCGATTAGATCATTTTATATTATGGTTAATTTAAGAATTCAGCGAAATTCTATCACATTTGTTCAATTTACGTCGCTCCTATTTCAGATAGCGTATTGGGCTAAGTGGCATCTCAAAGCGCATGAAGGGCGAGTGAAATGCACTATAAGACTTCTATGGTAGGGCGAACAGAGACCCGAGTAGATCATTTTACATTGAGGTTAATATAAGAATTCACGGAAATTCCATCACATTTGTTCAATTTACGTCGCTCCTATTTCAGATAGCGTATTGGGCTATGCGGCATCTCAAAGCGCATGAAATGGCGAGTAAAATGCACTGTTAAACTTCTAGGGTAGGGCAAACGGAGACCCGATTAGATCATTTTATATTACGGTTAATATAAGAATGCAGCGTAATTCTACCACATTTGTTCAAGTTACGTCGCCCCTATTTCAAATAGCGCATTGTGCTAAGCGGCATCTCAAAGCGCATGAAATGGCGAGTGAAATGCACTATTAGACTTCTATGGTAGGGCGAACAGAGACACGATTAGATCATTTTACATTAAGCTTAATATAAGAATTCAGGGAAATTCTATCACATTTGTTCAATTTACGTCGCTCCTATTCCAGATAGCGTATTGGGCTATGCGGCAGCTTAAAGCACATGAAATGGCGAGTAAAATGCACTATCAAACTTCTATGATAGGGCAAACAGAGGCCCGATTACATCATTTTATATTACGGTTAATATAAGAATTCAGCGTAATTCTATCACATTTGTTCAACTTACGTAGCTCCTATTTCAGATACCGTACTGGGCTAGGCGGCATCATAAAGCGCGTGGAAAGGCGAGTAAAATGCACTACTAAACTTCTATGATAGGGCAACCAGAGTCCCGATTAGATCATTTTATATTTTGTTTAATATAAGATTTCAGGGAAATTCTATCACATTTGTTCAATTTACGTCGCTCCTATTCCCGATAGCGTATTGGGCTATGCGGCAGCTTAAAGCACATGAAATGGTGAGTAAAATGCACTATCAAACTTCTATGATGGGGCAAACAGAGGCCCGATTACATCATTTTATATTACGGTTAATATAAGAATTCAGCGTAATTCTATCACATTTGTTCAACCTACGTAGCCCCTATTTCAGATACCGTACTGGGCTTGGCGGCATCATAAAGCCCGTGGAATGGCGAGTAAGATGCACTACTAAACTTATATGATAGGGCAATCAGAGACCCGATTAGATCATTTTATATTTTGTTTAATATAAGACTTCTGGGAAATTCTATCGCATTTGTTCAATTTACGTCGCTCCTATTTCAGATAGCGTATTGGGCTGAGCGGCATCTCAAAACGCATGAAATGGCTAGCAAAATGCACTATCAAACTTCTAGGGTAAGGGAAAGAGAGACCCGATTAGATCAATTTATATTACGGTTAATATAAGAATTAAGCGTAATTCTATCACATTTGTTCAATTTACGTGGCTCCTATTTAAGATAGCGTACTGGGCTAGGCGGCATCTCGAGGCGCATGAAATGACGAGTGAAATGCAACATTAAACCTCTAGGGACGGGCGAACAGAGACCCGATTAGATCATTTTACATTAAGGTTAATATAAGAATTCAGCGAAATTCTATCACATTTGTTCAATTTACGTCGCTCATATTTCAGATAGCGTATAGTGCTAAGCGGCATCTCAAAGCGTATGAAATGGCGAGTAAAATGCACTCCTAAATTTCTATGATAGGGCAATCAGAGACCCGATTAGATCATTTTATATTTTGTTTAATATAAGATTTCAGGGAAATTCTATCACATTTGTTCAATTTGCGTCGCTCATATTTCAGATAGCGTATTGGGCTAAGCGGCATCTCAAAGCGCAGGAAATGGCGAGTAAAATGCATTATTAAACTTCTAGGGTACGGCAAGCAGAGACCCGATTACATCATCTAATATTATGGTTAATTTAAGAATTCAGCAAAATTCTATCACATTTGTTCAATTTACGTCGCTCCTATTTCTGATAGCATATTGGGCTAAGCGGCAGCTTAAAGCACATGAAATGGTGAGTAAAATGCACTATTAAACTTCTAGGGTAGGTCAAACAGAGACCCGATTAGATCATTTTATATTATGGTTAATTTAAGAATTCAGTGAAATTCTATCACTCTTGTTCAATTTACGCCGCTCCTATTTCAGAAAGCGCATTGGGCTAAGCGGCATTTCAAAGCGCATGAAATGGCGAGTAAAATGTCCTATTAAACTTCTAGGATAAGGCAAACAGAGATCCGATTAGATCATTTTATATTACGGTAAATATAAGAATTTGGCGTAATTCTATCACATTTGTTCAATTTACGTCGCTGCTATTCCAGATAGCTTATTGTGCTTAGCGGCATCTCAAAGCGCATGAAATGACGAGTGAAATGCACTATTAAACTTCTAGGATAAGGCAAACAGAGACCCGATTAGATCATTTTATATTTTGGTTAATATAAGAATTCAGTGAAATTCTATCACATTTGTTCAATTTACGTCGCTCCTATTTCAGATAGCGTATTGGGCAAAGCGGCATCTCAAAGCGTATGAAATGGCGAATAAAATGCACTATTAAAGTTCTAGGCTAGGGCGAACAGAGATCCGATTAGATCATTCTACATTATGGTTAATAAAAGAGTTCAGCGAAATTCTATCACATTTGTTCAACTTATATCGCTCCTATTTCAGATAGCGTATTACGCTAAGCGGCATCTCAAAGCGCATGAAATGACGAGTAAAATGCACTATTAAACTACTAGGGTAGGGCAAGCAGAGACTCGATTAGATCATTTTATATTATGGTTAATTTAAGAATTCAGCAAAATTCTATCACATTTGTTCAATTTACGTCGCTCCTATTCCAGATAGCATATTGGGCTATGCGGCATCTCAAAGCACATGAAATGGCGAGTAAAATGCACTTTTAAACTTCTAGGGTAGGTCAAACAGAGACCCGATTAGATCATTTTATATTATGGTTAATTTAAGAATTCAGTGAAATTCTATCACACTTGTTCAATTTACGTCGCTCCTATTTCAGATAGCGTATTGGGCTAAGCGGCATTTCATTGCGCATGAAATGGCGAGTAAAATACCCTATTAAACTTCTAGGATAAGGCAAACAGAGACCCGATTAGATTATTTTATATTACGGTAAATATAAGAATTCGGCGTAATTCTATCACATTTGTTCAATTTACGTCGCTGCTATTCCAGATAGCTTATTGTGCTTAGCGGCATCTCAAAGCGCATGAAATGACAAGTGAAATGCACTATTAAACTTCTAGGGTAGGGCAAACAGAGACCCGATTAGATCATTTTATATTATGGTTAATTTAAGAATTCAGCGAAATTCTATCACATTTGTTCAATTTACGTCGCTCCTATTTCAGATAGCGTATTGGGCTAAGTGGCATCTCAAAGCGCATGAAGGGCGAGTGAAATGCACTATAAGACTTCTATGGTAGGGCGAACAGAGACCCGAGTAGATCATTTTACATTGAGGTTAATATAAGAATTCACGGAAATTCCATCACATTTGTTCAATTTACGTCGCTCCTATTTCAGATAGCGTATTGGGCTAAGCGGCATCTCAAAGCGCATGAAATGGCGAGTAAAATGCACTGTTAAACTTCTAGGGTAGGGCAAACGGAGACCCGATTAGATCATTTTATATTACGGTTAATATAAGAATGCAGCGTAATTCTACCACATTTGTTCAAGTTACGTCGCCCCTATTTCAAATAGCGCATTGTGCTAAGCGGCATCTCAAAGCGCATGAAATGGCGAGTGAAATGCACTATTAGACTTCTATGGTAGGGCGAACAGAGACACGATTAGATCATTTTACATTAAGCTTAATATAAGAATTCAGGGAAATTCTATCACATTTGTTCAATTTACGTCGCTCCTATTCCAGATAGCGTATTGGGCTATGCGGCAGCTTAAAGCACATGAAATGGCGAGTAAAATGCACTATCAAACTTCTATGATAGGGCAAACAGAGGCCCGATTACATCATTTTATATTACGGTTAATATAAGAATTCAGCGTAATTCTATCACATTTGTTCAACTTACGTAGCTCCTATTTCAGATACCGTACTGGGCTAGGCGGCATCATAAAGCGCGTGGAAAGGCGAGTAAAATGCACTACTAAACTTCTATGATAGGGCAACCAGAGTCCCGATTAGATCATTTTATATTTTGTTTAATATAAGATTTCAGGGAAATTCTATCGCATTTGTTCAATTTACGTCGCTTCTATTTCAGATAGCGTATTGGGCAAAGCGGCATCTCAAAGCGCATGAAATGGCGAGTAAAATGCACTATTAAACTTCTAGGATAAGGCAAACAGAGACCCGATTAGATCATTTTATATTATGGTTAATTTAAGAATTCAGCCAAATTCTATCACATTTGTTCAATTTACGTCGCTCCTATTTCAGATAGCGTACTGGGCTAGGCGGATTCTTAAAGCGCGTGGATTGGCGAGTAAAATGCACTATTAAACTTCTATGATAGGGCAATCAGAGACCCGATTAGATCATTTTACATTAAGGTTAATATAAGTATTCAGGGAAATTCTATCACATTTGTTCAATTTACGTCGCTCCTACTTCAGACAGCGTACTGGGCTCGGCGGCATCTTAAAGCGCAAGAAATGGCGAGTAAAATGCACTATTAAACTTCTAGGGTAGGGCAAACAGAGACCCGATTAGATGATTTTATATTATGGTTAATTTAAGAATTCAGCGAAACTCTATCATATTTGTTCAATTTACGTCGCTCCTATTTCAGATAGCGTATTGGGCTAAGCGGCATCTCAATGCGCATGAAATGGCGAGTAAAATTCACTATTAAACTTCTAGGATAAGGCAAACAGGGACCCGATTAGATCATTTTATATTACGGTTAATATAATAATTGAGCGTAATTCTATCACATTTGTTCAACTTACGTCGCTCCTATTTCAGATAGCGTACTGGGCTAGGCGGCATCTCAAAGCGCATGAAATGACGAGTGAAATGCACTATTAAACATCTATGATAGGGCAAACAGAGACCCGATTAGATCATTTTATATTATGATTAATTTAAGAATTCAGCGAAATTCTATCACATTTGTTCAATGTACGTCGCTCCTATTTCAGATAGCGTATTGGGCTAAGCGGCATCTCAAAGCGCATGAAATGGCGATTAAAATGCACTGTTAAACTTCTAGGGTAAGGTAAACAGAGACCCGATTAGATCATTTTATATTACGGTTAATATAAGAATTCAGCGTAATTCTATCACATTTGTTCAACTTACGTCGCTCCTATTTCAGATAGCGTATTGGGCTAAGCTGCTTCTCAAAGCGCATGAAATGGCGATTAAAATGCACTGTTAAACTTCTAGGGTAGGGCAAACAGAGACCCGATTAGATCATTTTATATTATGGTTAATTTAAGAATTCAGCCAAATTCTATCACATTTGTTCAATTTACGTCGCTCATATTTCAGATAGCGAACTGGGCTATGCGGCATCTTAAAGCGCGCGGAATGGCGAGTAAAATGCACTATTAAACTTCTATGCTAGGGCAATCAGAGACCCGATTAGATCATTTTATATTTTGGTTAATATAAGAATTCAGTGAAATTCTATCACATTTGTTCAATTTACGTCACTCCTATTTCAGATAGCGTGTTGGGCTAAGCGGCATCTCAAAGCGCATGAAATGGCGAGTAAAATGCACTATTAAACTTCTAGGGTAGGACAATCAGAGACCCGATTAGATCATTTTATATTTTGGTTAATTTAAGAATTCAACGAAATTCTATCACATTTGTTCAATTTACGTCGCTCCTATTACAGATAGCGTATTGGGCTAAGCGGCATCTCAAAGCGCATGAAATGCCGAGTAAAACGCACTATTAAACATCTAGGGTAGGGCAAACAGAGACCCGATTAGATCATTTTACATTATGGTTAATAAAAGAATTCAGCGAAATTCTATCACATTTGTTCAATTTACGTCGCTCCTATTCCAGATAGCGTATTGGGCTAAGCGGCATCTCAAAGCGCATGAAATTACGAGTGAAATGCACTATTAAACTTCTAGGGTAGGACAAACAGAGACCCGATTAGATCATTTTATATTATGGTTAATTTAAGAATTCAGCAAAATCCTATCACATTTGTTCAATTTACGTCGCTCCTATTTCAGATAGCGTACTGGGCTAGGCGGAATCTTAAAGCTCGTGTATTGGCGAGTAAAATGCACTATTAAAGTTCTCGGGTAAGGCAAACAGGGACCCGATTAGATCATTTTATATTACGGTTAATATAAGAATTCAGCGTAATTCTATCACATTTGTTAAACTTACGTCGCTCCTATTCCAGATAGCGTCTTGGGCTAAGCGGCATATCAAAGCGCATGTAATTACGAGTGAAATGCACTATTAAACTTCTAGGGTAGGGCAAACAGAGACCCGATTAGATCATTTTATATTATGGTTAATTTAAGAATTTAACGAAATTCTATCACAATTGTTCAATTTACGTCGCTCCTATTTCAGATAGCGTACTGGACTAAGCGGCATCTTAAAGCGCGTGGAATGGCGAGTAAAATGCACTATTAAACTCCTATGGTAGGGCAATCAGAGACCCGATTAGATCATTTTATATTTTGTTTTATATAAGATTTCAGGGAAATTCTATCACATTTGTTCAATTTAGGCCGCTCCTATTTCAGATAGCGTATTGGGCTAAGCGGCATCTCAAAGCTCATGAAATGGCGAGCAAAATGCACTATTAAACTTCTAGGGTATGGCAAACAGAGTCCCGATTAGATCATTTTATATTATGGTTAATTTAAGAATTTAACGAAATTCTATCACAATTGTTCAATTTACGTCGCTCCTATTGCAGATAGCGTATTGGGCTAAGCGGCATCTCAAAGCGCATGAAATGGCGAGTAAAATGCACTATTAAAGTTCTCGGGTAAGGCAAACAGGGACCCGATTAGATCATTTTATATTACGGTTAATATAAGAATTCAGCGTAATTCTATCACATTTGTTAAACTTACGTCGCTCCTATTCCAGATAGCGTCTTGGGCTAAGCGGCATATCAAAGCGCATGTAATTACGAGTGAAATGCACTATTAAACTTCTAGGGTAGGGCAAACAGAGACCCGATTAGATCATTTTATGTTATGGTTAATTTAAGAATTCAGCCAAATTCTATCACATTTGTTCAATTTACGTCGCTCCTATTTCAGATAGCGTACTGGGCTAGGCGGAATCTTAAAGCTCGTGTATTGGCGAGTAAAATGCACTATTAAACTTCTATGATAGGGCAATCAGAGACCCGATTAGATCATTTTATATTTTGGTTAATATAAGAATTAAGCGAAATTCTATCACAATTGTTCTATTTACGTCGCTCCTATTTCAGATAGCGTATTGGGCTAAGCGGCATCTCAAAGCGCATGAAATGGCGAGTGAAATGCACTATTAAACTTATAGGGTAGGGCAAACAGAGACCCGATTAGATCATATTATATTATGGTTAATTTACGAATTCAGCAAAATTCTATCACATTTGTTCAATTTACATCGCTCCTATTTCAGATATCGTATTGGGCTAAGCGGCAACTCAAAGCGCATGAAATGACGAGTGAAATGCAGTATTAAACTTCTAGGGTAGGGAGAACAGAGACCCGATTAGATCATTTTACATTAAGGTTAATATAAGAATTCAGGGAAATTCTATCACATTTGTTCAATTTACGCCGCTCCTATTTCAGATAGCGTATTGGGCTAAGCGGCATTTCAAAGCGCATGAAATGGCGAGTAAAATGCACTGCTAAACTTGTAGGGTAGGTCAAACAGAGACCCGATTAGATCATTTTATATTATAGTTAATTTAAGATGTCAGCAAAATTCTGTCACATTTGTTCAATTTACGTCGCTCCAATTTCAGATAGCGTATTGGGCTAAGCGGCAACTCAAAGCGCATGCAATGACGAGTGAAATGCAGTATTAAACTTCTAGGGGAGGGCGAACAGAGACCCGATTAGATCATTTTACATTAAGGTTAATATAAGAATTCAGCGAAATTCTATCACATTTGTTCAATTTACGACGCTCCTATTTCAGATAGCTTATTGGGCTAAGCGGCATCTCAAAGCGCATGAAATGGCGAGTGAAATGCACTATCAAACTTCTAGGGTAGGGCGAACAAAGACCCGATTAGATCATTTTACATTAAGGTGTATATAAAAATTCAGGGAAATTCTATCACATTTGTTCAATTTACGTCGCTCCTATTTCAGATAGCGTATTGGGCTAAGCGCCATCTCAAAGCGCATGAAATGGTGAGCAAAGTGCACTATTAAACTTCTAGGGTAGGGCAAACAGAGACCCGATTAGATAATTTTATATTACGGTTAATATAATAATTGAGCGTAATTCTATCACATTTGTTCAACTTACGTCGCTCCTATTTCAGATAGCGTACTGGGCTAGGCGGCATCTCAAAGCGCATGAAATGGCGAGTGAAATGCACTATTAAACTTCTAGGATAAGGTAAACAGAGACCCGATTAGATCATTTTATATTACGTTTTATATAAGAATTCAGCGTAATTCTATCACATTTGTTCAATTTACGTCGCTGATTTTCAGATAGCGTATTGGGCTAAGCGGCATCTCAAAGCGCAAGAAATGGCGAGTAAAATGCACTGTTAAACTTCTAGGGTAGGGCAAATGGAGACCCGATAAAATCATTTTATATTATGGTTAATTTAAGAATTCAGCAAAATTCTATCACATTTGTTCAATTTACATCGCTCCTATTTCAGATATTGTATTGGGCTAAGCGGCAACTCAAAGCGCATGAAATGACGAGTGAAATGCAGTATTAAACTTCTAGGGTAGGGCGAACAGAGACCCGATTAGATCATTTTACATTAAGGTTAATATAAGAATTCAGGGAAATTTTATCACATTTGTTCAATTTACGTCGCTCCTATTTCAGATAGCGTATTGGGCTAAGCGGCATCTCAAAGCGCATGAAATGGCGAGTAAAATGCACTATTAAACTTCTAGGGTAGGGCAAACAGAGACCCGATTAGATCATTTTATATTATGGTTAATTTAAGAATTCAGCGTACTTCTATCACATTTGTTCAACTTACGTCGCTCCTATTTCAGATAGCGTACTGGGCTAGGCGGCATCTTAAAGCGCGTGGAAGGGCGAGTAAAATGCACTACTAAACTTCAATGATAGGGCAATCAGAGTCCCGATTAGATAATTTTATATTTTGGTTAATATAAGAATTCAGCGAAATTCTATCACATTTGTTCAATTTACGTTGCTCCTATTTCAGATAGCGTATTGGGCTAAGCGGCACCTCAAAGCGCATGAAATGACGAGTGAAATGCACTATTAAACTTCTAGGGTTGGGCGAACAAAGACCCGATTAGATCATTTTACATTAAGATTATTATAATAATTCAGCGAAATTCTATTACATTTGTTCAATTTACGTCGCTCCTATTTCAGATAGCGTATTGGGCTAAGCGGCATCTCAAAGCGCATCAAATGGCGAGTAAAATGCACTGCTAAACTTGTAGGGTAGGGCAAACAGAGACCCGATTAGATCATTTTATATTATGGTTAATTTAAGAACTCAGCGTAATTCTATCACATTTGTTCAACTTACGTCGCTCCTATTTCAGATAGCGTACTGGGCTAGGCGGCATCTTAAAGCGCGTGGAAGGGCGAGTAAAATGCACTACTAAACTTCTATGATAGGGCAATCAGAGTCCCGATTAGATCATTTTATATTTTGGTTAATATAAGAATTCAGCGAAATTCTATCACATTTCTTCAATTTACGTTGCTCCTATTTCAGATAGCGTATTGGGCTAAGCGGCACCTCAAAGCGCATGAAATGACGAGTGAAATGCACTATTAAACTTCTAGGGTTGGGCGAACAAAGACCCGATTAGATCATTTTACATTAAGATTATTATAAGAATTCAGCGAAATTCTATCACATTTGTTCAATTTACGTCGCTCCTATTTCAGATAGCGTATTGGGCTAAGCGCCATCTCAAAGCGCATGAAATGGCGAGCAATGTGCACTATTAAACTTCTAGGATAAGGCAAACAGAGACCCGATTAGATAATTTTATATTACGGTTAATATAAGAATTCAGGGTAATTCTATCACGTTTGATCAATGTACGACGCTCCTATTTCAGATAGCGTATTGGGCTAAGCGGCATCTCAGAGCGCATGAAATGGCGAGTAAAATTCACTGTTAAACTTCTAGGGTAGGGCAAACAGAGACCCGATTAGATCATTTCATATTATGGTTTGTTTAAGAATTCAGAAAAATTCTATCATATTTGTTCAATTTACGTCGCTCCTATTTCAGATAGCTTATTGGGCTAAGCGGCATCTCAATGCGCATGAAATGGCGAGTAAAATGCACTGCTAAACTTGTAGGGTAGGGCAAACAGAGACCCGATTAGATCATTTTATATTATGGTTAATTTAAGATGTCAGCAAAATTCTGTCACATTTGTTCAATATACGTCGCTCCAATTTCAGATAGCGTACTGGGCTGGGCAGCATCTTAAAGCGCGTGGAATGGCGAGCAAAATGCACTATTAAACTTCTATGATAGGGCAATCAGAGACCCGACTAGATCATTTTATATTTTGGTTAATATAAGAATTCAGCGAAATTCTATCACAATTGTTCAATTTACGTCGCTCCTATTTCAGATAGCGTATTGGGCTAAGCGGCATCTCAAAGCGCATGAAATGACGAGTGGAAGGCACTATTAAACTTCTAGGGTAGGGCGAACAGAGAACCGATTAGATCATTTTACATTAAGGTTAATATAAGAATTCAGGGAAATTCTATCACGTTTTTCAATTTACGTCGCTCCTACTTCAGATAGCGTATTGGGCTAAGCGGCATCTCAAACCGCATGAAGTGGCGAGTAAAATGCACTGTTAAACTTCTAGGGTAGGGCAATCAGAGAGCCGATTAGATCATTTTATATTACGGTTAATATAAGAATTCAGCGTAATTCTATCACATTTGTTCAATTTACGTCGCTGATATTTCAGATAGCGTATTGGGCTAAGCGGCATCACAAAGCGCAAGAAATGGCGAGTAAAATGCACTATTAAACTTCTAGGGTAGGGCAAACAGAGACCCGATAAGATCATTTTATATTATGGTTAATTTAAGAATCCAGCGAAACTCTATCATATTTCTTCAATTTACGTCGCTCCTATTTCAGATAGCGTATTGCGCTCAGCGGCATCTCAAAGCGCATTAAGTGGCGAGTAAAATGCACTTTTAATCTTCTAGGGTAAGGCAAACAGAGACCCGATTAGATCATTTTATAATACGGTTAATATAAGAATTCAGCGTAATTCTCTCACATTTGTTCAATTTACGTCGCTCCTATTTCAGATAGCGTATTGGGCTAAGCGGCATCTCAAAGCGCATGAAATGGCGATTAAAATGCACTGTTAAACTTCTAGGGTAAGGTAAACAGAGACCCAAATAGATCATTTTATATTACGGTTAATATAAGAATTCAGCGTAATTCTATCACATTTGTTCAACTTACGTCGCTCCTATTTCAGATAGCGTATTGGGCTAAGCGGCATCTCAAAGCGCATGAAATGACGAGTGGAAGGCACTATTAAACTTCTAGGGTAGGGCGAACAGAGAACCGATTAGATCATTTTACATTAAGGTTAATATAAGAATTCAGGGAAATTCTATCACGTTTTTCAATTTACGTCGCTCCTACTTCAGATAGCGTATTGGGCTAAGCGGCATCTCAAACCGCATGAAGTGGCGAGTAAAATGCACTGTTAAACTTCTAGGGTAGGGCAATCAGAGAGCCGATTAGATCATTTTATATTACGGTTAATATAAAAATTCAGCGTAATTCTATCACATTTGTTCAATTTACGTCGCTGATATTTCAGATAGCGTATTGGGCTAAGCGGCATCACAAAGCGCAAGAAATGGCGAGTAAAATGCACTATTAAACTTCTAGGGTAGGGCAAACAGAGACCCGATAAGATCATTTTATATTATGGTTAATTTAAGAATCCAGCGAAACTCTATCATATTTCTTCAATTTACGTCGCTCCTATTTCAGATAGCGTATTGCGCTAAGCGGCATCTCAAAGCGCATTAAGTGGCGAGTAAAATGCACTTTTAATCTTCTAGGGTAAGGCAAACAGAGACCCGATTAGATCATTTTATAATACGGTTAATATAAGAATTCAGCGTAATTCTCTCACATTTGTTCAATTTACGTCGCTCCTATTTCAGATAGCGTATTGGGCTAAGCGCCATCTCAAAGCGCATGAAATGGCTAGTAAAATGCACTTTTAAACTTCTAGGGTAGGGCAAACAGAGACCCGATTAGATCATTTTATATTATGGTTAGTTTAAGAATTCAGCGAAATTCTATCACATTTGTTCAATTTAAGTCGCTCCTATTTCAGATAGCGTATTGGGCTAAGCGGCATCTCAAAACGCATGAAATGACGAGTGAAAGGCACTATTAAACTTCTGGGGTAGGGCGTACAGAGACCCTATTAGATCATTTTACATTAAGGTTAATATAAGGATTCAGGGAAATTCTATCACATTTTTTCAATTTACGTCGTTCCTATTTCAGCTAGCGTACTGGGCTAGGTGGCATCTTAAAACGCGAGGAATGACGAGTAATATGCACTGTTCAACTTCTATGATAGGGCAATCAGAGACCCGAGTAGATCATTTTATATTTTGGTTATTATAAGAATTCAGCGAAATTCTATCACATTTGTTCAATTTACGTCGCTCCTATTTCAGATAGCTTATTGGGCTAAGCGGCATCTCAAAGCGCATGAAATGACGACTGAAATGCACTATTAAACTTCTAGGGTACTGCGAACAAAGACCCGATTAGATCATTTTACATAAAGTGTATATAAGAATTCAGGGAAATTCTATCACATTTGTTCAATTTACGTCGCTCCTATTTCAGATAGCGTATTGGGCTAAGCGCCATCTCAAAGCGCATGAAATAGCGAGCAATGTGCACTATTAAACTTCTAGGGTAGGGCAATCAGAGACCCGATTAGATAATTTTATATTACGGTTAATATAATAATTGAGCGTAATTCTATCACATTTGTTCAACTTACGTCGCTCCTATTTCAGATAGCGTACTGGGCTAGGCGGCATCTCAAAGCGCATGAAATGACGAGTGAAATGCACTATTAAACATCTATGATAGGGCAAACAGAGACCCGATTAGATCATTTTATATTATGATTAATTTAAGAATTCAGCGAAATTCTATCACATTTGTTCAATGTACGTCGCTCCTATTTCAGATAGCGTATTGGGCTAAGCGGCATCTCAAAGCGCATGAAATGGCGATTAAAATGCACTGTTAAACTTCTAGGGTAAGGTAAACAGAGACCCAATTAGATCATTTTATATTACGGTTAATATAAGAATTCAGCGTAATTCTATCACATTTGTTCAACTTACGTCGCTCCTATTTCAGATAGCGTATTGGGCTAAGCTGCTTCTCAAAGCGCATGAAATGGCGATTAAAATGCACTGTTAAACTTCTAGGGTAGGGCAAACAGAGACCCGATTAGATCATTTTATATTATGGTTAATTTAAGAATTCAGCCAAATTCTATCACATTTGTTCAACTTACGTCTCTCCTATTTCAGATAGCGTACTGGGCTAGGCGGAATCTTAAAGCGCGTGGATTGGAGAGTAAAATGCACTATTAAACTTCTATGATAGGGCAATCAGAGACCCGATTAGATCATTTTATATTTTGGTTAATATGGGAATTCAGCGAAATTCTATCACAATTGTTCTATTTACGTCGCTCCTATTTCAGATAGCGTATTGGGCTAAGCGGCATCTCAAAGCGCATGAAATGGCGAGTGAAATGCACTATTAAACTTCTAGGGTAGGGCGAACAGAGACCCGATTAGATCATTTTACATTCAGGTTAATATAAGTATTCAGGGAAATTCTATCACATTTGTTCAATTTACGTCGCTCCTATTGCAGATAGCGTATTGGGCTAAGCGGCATCTCAAAGCGCATGAAATGGCGAGTAAAATGCACTATTAAACTTCTAGGGTAGGGCAAACAGAGATCCGATTAGATCATTTTATATTATGGTTAATTTAAGAATTCAGCCAAATTCTATCACATTTGTTCAATTTACGTCGCTCCTATTTCAGATAGCGTACTGGGCTAGGCGGAATCTTAGAGCGCGTGGATTGGCGTGTAAAATGCACTATTACACTTCTATGATATGGCAATCAGAGACCCGATTAGATCATTTTATATTTTGGTTAATATAAGAATTCAGGGAAATTCTATCACATTTGTTCAATTTACGTCGCTCCTATTTCAGATAGCGTATTGGGCTAAGCGCCATCTCAAAGCGCACGAAATGGCGAGTAAAATGCACTGCTAAACTTCTAGGGTAAGGTAAACAGAGACCCGATTAGATCATTTTATATTACGGTTAATATAAGAATTCAGCGTAATTCTATCACATTTGTTCAACTTACGTCGCTCCTATTTCAGATAGCGTACTGGGCTAGGCGGCATCTTAAAGCGCGTGGAAGGGCGAGTAAAATGCACTACTAAACTTCTATGATAGGGAATCAGAGTCCCGATTAGATCACTTTATATTTTGGTTAATATAAGAATTCAGCGAAATTCTATCACATTTGTTCAATTTACGTCGCTCCTATTTCAGATAGCTATTTGGGCTAAGAGGCATCTCAAAGCGCATGAAATGACGAGTGAAATGCACTATTAAACTTCTAGGATAAGGCAAACAGAGACCCGATTAGATCATTTTATATTACGGTTAATATAAGAATTCAGCGTAATTCTATCACATTTGTTCAATTTACGTCGCTGATATTTCAGATATCGTATTGGGCTAAGCGGCATCTCAAAGCGCAAGAAATGGCGAGAAAAATGCACTATTAAACTTCTAGGGTAGGGCAAACAGAGACCCGATAAGATCATTTTATATTATGGTTAATTTAAGAATTCAGCGAAACTCTATCATATTTGTTCAATTTACGTCGCTCCTATTTCAGATAGCGTATTGGGCTAAGCGGCATCTCAATGCGCATGAAATGGCGAGTAAAATTCACTATTACACTTCTAGGATAAGGCAAACTGGGACCCGATTAGATCATTTTATATTACGGTTAATATAAGAATTCAGCGTAATTCTATCACATTTGTTCAACTTACGTCGCTCCTATTTCAGATAGCGTACTGGGCTAGGCGGCATCTTAAAGCGCGTGGAATGGCGAGTAAAATGCAGTACTAAACTTCTATGATAGGGCAATCAGAGTCCCGTTTAGATCATTTTATATTTTGTTTAATATAAGATTTCAGGGAAATTCTATCACATTTGTTCAATTTACGTCGCTCCTATTTCAGATAGCGTATTGGGCTAAGCGGCATCTCAAAGCGCATGAAATGGAGAGTAAAATGCACTATTAAACTTCTAGGCTAGGGAGAACAGAGACCCGATTAGATCATTTTACATTATGGTTCATAAAAGAATTCAGCGAAATTCTATCACAATTTTTCAACTTACGTCGCTCCTATTTCAGATAGCGTATTGGGCTAAGCGGCATCTCAAAGCGCATGAAATGGCGAGTAAAATGCACTATTAAACTTCTAGGGTAGGGCAATCAGAGACCCGATTAGATCATTTTATATTTTGGTTAATTTAAGAATTCAACGAAATTCTATCACATTTGTTCAATTTACGTCGCTCCTATTACAGATAGCGTATTGGGCTAAGCGGCATCTCAAAGCGCATGAAATGCCGAGTAAAACGCACTATTAAACACCTAGGGTAGGGCAAACAGAGACCCGATTAGATCATTTTACATTATGGTTAATAAAAGAATTCAGCGAAATTCTATCACATTTGTTCAATTTACGTCGCTCCTATTCCAGATAGCGTATTGGGCTAAGCGGCATCTCAAAGCGCATGAAATTACGAGTGAAATGCACTATTAAACTTCTAGGGTAGGACAAACAGAGACCCGATTAGATCATTTTATATTATGGTTAATTTAAGAATTCAGCAAAATCCTATCACATTTGTTCAATTTACGTCGCTCCGATTTCAGATAGCGTACTGGACTAAGCGGCATCTTAAAGCGCGTGGAATGGCGAGTAAAATGCACTATTAAACTCCTATGGTAGGGCAATCAGAGACCCGATTAGATCATTTTATATTTTGTTTTATATAAGATTTCAGGGAAATTCTATCACATTTGTTCAATTTAGGCCGCTCCTATTTCAGATAGCGTATTGGGCTAAGCGGCATCTCAAAGCGCATGAAATGGCGAGTAAAATGCACTATTAAAGTTCTAGGGTAAGGCAAACAGGGACCTGATTAGATCATTTTATATTACGGTTAATATAAGAATTCAGCGTAATTCTATCACATTTGTTAAACTTACGTCGCTCCTATTTCAGATAGCGTACTGGGCTAAGCGGCATCTTAAAGCGCATGAAATGATGAGTGAAATGCACTATTAAACTTCTATGATAGGGCAATCAGAGACCCGATTAGATCATTCTATATTTTGGTTAATTTAAGAATTCAACGAAATCCTATCACATTTGTTCAATTTACGTCGCTCCTATTACAGATAGCGTATTGGGCTAAGCGGCATCTCAAAGCGCATGAAATGCCGAGTAAAACGCACTATTAAACTTCTAGGGTAGGGCAAACAGAGACCCGATTAGATCATTTTACATTAATGTTAATATGAGAATTCAGCGAAATTCTATCACATTCGTTCAATTTACGTCGTTCCTATTTCAGATAGCGTACTGGGCTAGGCGGCATCTCAAAGCGCGTGGAAAGGCGTTCAAAATGCACTATTAAGCTTCTAGGATAGGGCAATAAGAGACCCGATTAGTTCATTTTATATTTTGGTTAATATAAGAATTCAGCGAAATTCTATCACATTTATTCAATTTACGTCGCTCCTATTTCAGATAGCTTATAGGGCTAAGCGGCAGCTCAAAGCGCATGAAATGACGAGTGAAATGCACTATTAAACTTCTAGGGTAGGGCAAACAGAGACCCGATTAGATCATTTTACATTAAGGTTAATATAAGAATTCAGGGAAATTCTATCACATTTGTTCAATTTACGTCGCTCCTATTCCAGATAGCGTATTGGGCTAAGCGGCATCTCAAAGCGCATGAAATTACGAGTGAAATGCACTATTAAACTTCTAGGGTAGGACAAACAGAGACCCGATTAGATCATTTTATATTATGGTTAATTTAAGAATTCAGCAAAATACTATCACATTTGTTCAATTTACGTCGCTCCGATTTCAGATAGCGTACTGGACTAAGCGGCATCTTAAAGCGCGTGGAATGGCGAGTAAAATGCACTATTAAACTCCTATGGTAGGGCAATCAGAGACCCGATTAGATCATTTTATATTTTGTTTTATATAAGATTTCAGGGAAATTCTATCACATTTGTTCAATTTAGGCCGCTCCTATTTCAGATAGCGTATTGGACTAAGCGGCATCTCAAAGCGCATGAAATGGCGAGTAAAACGCACTATTAAAGTTCTAGGGTAAGGCAAACAGGGACCCGATTAGATCAATTTATATTACGGTTAATATAAGAATTAAGCGTAATTCTATCACATTTGTTCAATTTACGTGGCTCCTATTTAAGATAGCGTACTGGGCTAGGCGGCATCTCGAGGCGCATGAAATGACGAGTGAAATGCAACATTAAACCTCTAGGGACGGGCGAACAGAGACCCGATTAGATCATTTTACATTAAGGTTAATATAAGAATTCAGCGAAATTCTATCACATTTGTTCAATTTACGTCGCTCATATTTCAGATAGCGTATAGTGCTAAGCGGCATCTCAAAGCGTATGAAATGGCGAGTAAAATGCACTCCTAAATTTCTATGATAGGGCAATCAGAGACCCGATTAGATCATTTTATATTTTGTTTAATATAAGATTTCAGGGAAATTCTATCACATTTGTTCAATTTGCGTCGCTCATATTTCAGATAGCGTATTGGGCTAAGCGGCATCTCAAAGCGCAGGAAATGGCGAGTAAAATGCACTATTAAACTTCTAGGGTACGGCAAGCAGAGACCCGATTACATCATCTAATATTATGGTTAATTTAAGAATTCAGCAAAATTCTATCACATTTGTTCAATTTACGTCGCTCCTATTTCTGATAGCATATTGGGCTAAGCGGCAGCTTAAAGCACATGAAATGGTGAGTAAAATGCACTATTAAACTTCTAGGGTAGGTCAAACAGAGACCCGATTAGATCATTTTATATTATGGTTAATTTAAGAATTCAGTGAAATTCTATCACTCTTGTTCAATTTACGCCGCTCCTATTTCAGAAAGCGTATTGGGCTAAGCGGCATTTCAAAGCGCATGAAATGGCGAGTAAAATGTCCTATTAAACTTCTAGGATAAGGCAAACAGAGACCCGATTAGATCATTTTATATTACGGTAAATATAAGAATTTGGCGTAATTCTATCACATTTGTTCAATTTACGTCGCTGCTATTCCAGATAGCTTATTGTGCTTAGCGGCATCTCAAAGCGCATGAAATGACGAGTGAAATGCACTATTAAACTTCTAGGATAAGGCAAACAGAGACCCGATTAGATCATTTTATATTTTGGTTAATATAAGAAATCAGTGAAATTCTATCACATTTGTTCAATTTACGTCGCTCCTATTTCAGATAGCGTATTGGGCAAAGCGGCATCTCAACGCGTATGAAATGGCGAATAAAATGCACTATTAAAGTTCTAGGCTAGGGCGAACAGAGATCCGATTAGATCATTCTACATTATGGTTAATAAAAGAATTCAGCGAAATTCTATCACATTTGTTCAACTTATATCGCTCCTATTTCAGATAGCGTATTACGCTAAGCGGCATCTCAAAGCGCATGAAATGACGAGTAAAATGCACTATTAAACTACTAGGGTAGGGCAAGCAGAGACTCGATTAGATCATTTTATATTATGGTTAATTTAAGAATTCAGCAAAATTCTATCACATTTGTTCAATTTACGTCGCTCCTATTCCAGATAGCATATTGGGCTATGCGGCATCTCAAAGCACATGAAATGGCGAGTAAAATGCACTTTTAAACTTCTAGGGTAGGTCAAACAGAGACCCGATTAGATCATTTTATATTATGGTTAATTTAAGAATTCAGTGAAATTCTATCACACTTGTTCAATTTACGTCGCTCCTATTTCAGATAGCGTATTGGGCTAAGCGGCATTTCAAAGCGCATGAAATGGCGAGTAAAATGCCCTATTAAACTTCTAGGATAAGGCAAACAGAGACCCGATTAGATTATTTTATATTACGGTAAATATAAGAATTCGGCGTAATTCTATCACATTTGTTCAATTTACGTCGCTCCTATTTCAGATAGCGTATTGGGCTAAGTGGCATCTCAAAGCGCATGAAGGGCGAGTGAAATGCACTATAAGACTTCTATGGTAGGGCGAACAGAGACCCGAGTAGATCATTTTACATTGAGGTTAATATAAGAATTCACGGAAATTCCATCACATTTGTTCAATTTACGTCGCTCCTATTTCAGATAGCGTATTGGGCTATGCGGCATCTCAAAGCGCATGAAATGGCGAGTAAAATGCACTGTTAAACTTCTAGGTTAGGGCAAACGGAGACCCGATTAGATCATTTTATATTACGGTTAATATAAGAATGCAGCGTAATTCTACCACATTTGTTCAAGTTACGTCGCCCCTATTTCAAATAGCGCATTGTGCTAAGCGGCATCTCAAAGCGCATGAAATGGCGAGTGAAATGCACTATTAGACTTCTATGGTAGGGCGAACAGAGACACGATTAGATCATTTTACATTAAGCTTAATATAAGAATTCAGGGAAATTCTATCACATTTGTTCAATTTACGTCGCTCCTATTCCAGATAGCGTATTGGGCTATGCGGCAGCTTAAAGCACATGAAATGGCGAGTAAAATGCACTATCAAACTTCTATGATAGGGCAAACAGAGGCCCGATTACATCATTTTATATTACGGTTAATATAAGAATTCAGCGTAATTCTATCACATTTGTTCAACTTACGTAGCTCCTATTTCAGATACCGTACTGGGCTAGGCGGCATCATAAAGCGCGTGGAAAGGCGAGTAAAATGCACTACTAAACTTCTATGATAGGGCAACCAGAGTCCCGATTAGATCATTTTATATTTTGTTTAATATAAGATTTCAGGGAAATTCTATCGCATTTGTTCAATTTACGTCGCTTCTATTTCAGATAGCGTATTGGGCAAAGCGGCATCTCAAAGCGCATGAAATGGCGAGTAAAATGCACTATTAAACTTCTAGGATAAGGCAAACAGAGACCCGATTAGATCATTTTATATTATGGTTAATTTAAGAATTCAGCCAAATTCTATCACATTTGTTCAATTTACGTCGCTCCTATTTCAGATAGCGTACTGGGCTAGGCGGATTCTTAAAGCGCGTGGATTGGCGAGTAAAATGCACTATTAAACTTCTATGATAGGGCAATCAGAGACCCGATTAGATCATTTTACATTAAGGTTAATATAAGTATTCAGGGAAATTCTATCACATTTGTTCAATTTACGTCGCTCGTATTTCAGATAGCGTATTGGGCTAAGCGGCATCTCAAAGCGCATGAAATGGCGAGTAAAATGCACTGTTAAACTTCTAGGGTAGGGCAAACAGAGACCCGATTAGATCATTTTATATTATGGTTAATTTAAGAATTCAGCCAAATTCTATCACATTTGTTCAATTTACGTCGCTACTATTTCAGATAGCGTATTGGGCTAAGCGCCATCTCAAAGCGCATGAAATGGCGAGTAAAATGCACTATTAAACTTCTAGGGTAGGGCAAACAGAGACCCGATTAGATCATTTTATATTATGGTTAATTTAAGAATTCAGCCAAATTCTATCACATTTGTTCAATTTACGTCGCTCCTATTTCAGATTGCGTACTGGGCTAGGCGGAATCTTAAAGCGCGTGGATTGGCGAGTAAAATGCACTATTAAACTTCTATGATAGGGCAATCAGAGACCCGATGAGATCATTTTATATTTTGGTTACTATAAGAATTCAGTGAAATTCTATCACAATTGTTCTACTTACGTCGCTCCTATTTCAGATAGCGTATTGGGCTAAGCGGCATCTCAAAGCGCATGAAATGGCGAGTGAAATGCACTATTAAACTTATAGGGTAGGGCAAACAGAGACCCGATTAGATCATATTATATTATGGTTAATTTACGAATTCAGCAAAATTCTATCACATTTGTTCAATTTACATCGCTCCTATTTCTGATATCGTATTGGGCTAAGCGGCAACTCAAAGCGCATGAAATGACGAGTGAAATGCAGTATTAAACTTCTAGGGTAGGGAGAACAGAGACCCGATTAGATCATTTTACATTAAGGTTAATATAAGAATTCAGGGAAATTCTATCACATTTGTTCAATTTACGTCGCTCCTATTTCAGATAGCGTATTGGGCTAAGCGGCATCTCAAAGCGCATGAAATGGCGAGTAAAATGCACTGCTAACCTTGTAGGGTATGTCAAACAGAGACCCGATTAGATCATTTTATATTATAGTTAATTTACGATGTCAGCAAAATTCTGTCACATTTGTTCAATTTACGTCGCTCCAATTTCAGATAGCGTACTGGGTTAGGCGGCATCTTAAAGCGCGTGGAATGGCGATCCAAATGCACTATTAAACTTCTATGATAGGGCAATCAGAGACCCGACTAGATCATTTTATATTTTGGTTAATATAAGAAATCAGCTAAATTCTATCACAATTGTTCAATTTACGTCGCTCCTATTTCAGATAGCGTATTGGGCTAAGCGGCATCTCGAAGCGCATGAAATGACGAGTGAAAGGCACTCTTAAACTTCTAGGGTAGGGCGAACAGAGAACCGATTAGATCATTTTATATTACGGTTAATATAAGAATTCAGCGTAATTCTATCACATTTGTTCAACTTACGTCGCTCCTACTTCAGATAGCGTACTGGGCTCAGCGGCATCTTAAAGCGCAAGAAATGGCGAGTAAAATGCACTATTAAACTTCTAGGGTAGGGCAAACAGAGACCCGATAAGATGATTTTATATTATGGTTAATTTAAGAATTCAGCCAGATTCTATCACATTTGTTCAATTTACGTCGCTCCTATTTCAGATAGCGTATTGGGCTAAGCGCCATCTCAAAGCGCATGAAATGGCGAGTAAAATGCACTATTAAACTTCTAGGGTAGGGCAAACAGAGACCCGATTAGATCATTTTATATTATGGTTAATTTAAGAATTCTGCCAAATTCTATCACATTTGTTCAATTTACGTCGCTCCTATTTCAGATAGCGTACTGGGCTAGGCGGAATCTTAAAGCGCGTGGATTGGCGAGTAAAATGCACTATTAAACTTCTATGATAGGGCAATCAGAGACCCGATTAGATCATTTTATATTTTGGTTAATATAAGAATTCAGGGAAATTCTATCACATTTGTTCAATTTACGTCGCTCCTATTTCAGATAGCGTATTGGGCTAAGCGGCATCTCGAAGCGCATGAAATGGCGAGTAAAATGCACTTCTAAACTTGTAGGGTAGGGCAAACAGAGACACGATTAGATCATTTTATATTATGGTTAATTTAAGATGTCAGCAAAATTCTGTCACATTTGTTCAATTTACGTCGCTCCAAATTCAGATAGCATACTGGGCTAGGCGGCATCTTAAAGCGCGTGGAATGGCGAGTAAAATGCACTACTAAACTTCTATGATAGGGCAATCAGAGTCCCGTTTAGATCATTTTATATTTTGTTTAATATAAGATTTCAGGGAAATTCTATCACATTTGTTCAATTTACGTCGCTCCTATTTCAGATAGCGTATTGGGCTAAGCGGCATCTCAAAGCGCATGAAATGGAGAATAAAATGCACTATTAAACTTCGAGGGTAGGTCAAACAGAGACCCGATTAGATCATTTTATATTATGGTTAATTTAAGAATTCAGCAAAATCCTATCACATTTGTTCAATTTACGTCGCTCCGATTTCAGATAGCGTACTGGACTAAGCGGCATCTTAAAGCGCGTGGAATGGCGAGTAAAATGCACTATTAATCTCCTATGGTAGGGCAAGCAGAGACCCGATTAGATCATTTTATATTTTGTTTTATATAAGATTTCAGGGAAATTCTATCACATTTGTTCAATTTAGGCCGCTCCTATTTCAGATAGCGTACTGGGCTAGGCGGAATCTTAAAGCGCGTGGATTGGCGAGTAAAATGCACTATTAAACTTCTATGATAGGGCAATCAGAGACCCGATTAGATCATTTTATATTTTGGTTAATATAAGAATTCAGCGAAATTCTATCACAATTGTTCTATTTACGTCGCTCCTATTTCAGATAGCGTATTGGGCTAAGCGGCATCTCAAAGCGCATGAAATGGCGAGTGAAATGCACTATTAAACTTATAGGGTAGGGCAAACAGAGACCCGATTAGATCATATTATATTACGGTTAATATAAGAATTCAGCGTAATTCTATCACATTTGTTCAACTTACGTCGCTCCTATTTCAGATAGCGTACTGAGCTAGGCGGCATCTTAAAGCGCAAGAAATGGCGAGTAAAATGCACTATTAAACTTCTAGGGTAGGGCAAACAGAGACCCGATAAGATGATTTTATATTATGGTTAATTTAAGAATTCAGCCAGATTCTATCACATTTGTTCAATTTACGTCGCTCCTATTTCAGATAGCGTATTGGGCTAAGCGCCATCTCAAAGCACATGAAATGGCGAGTAAAATGCACTATTAAACTTCTAGGGTAGGGCAAACAGAGACCCGATTAGATCATTTTATATTATGGTTAATTTAAGAATTCTGCCAAATTCTATCACATTTGTTCAATTTACGTCGCTCCTATTTCAGATAGCGTACTGGGCTAGGCGGAATCTTAAAGCGCGTGGATTGGCGAGTAAAATGCACTATTAAACTTCTATGATAGGGCAATCAGAGACCCGATTAGATCATTTTATATTTTGGTTAATATAAGAATTCAGGGAAATTCTATCACATTTGTTCAGTTTACGTCGCTCCTATTTCAGATAGCGTATTGTGCTAAGCGGCATCTCGAAGCGCATGAAATGGCGAGTAAAATGCACTTCTAAACTTGTAGGGTAGGGCAAAGAGAGACACGATTAGATCATTTTATATTATGGTTAATTTAAGATGTCAGCAAAATTCTGTCACATTTGTTCAATTTACGTCGCTCCAATTTCAGATAGCATACTGGGCTAGGCGGCATCTTAAAGCGCGTGGAATGGCGATCAAAATGCACTATTAAACTTCTATGATAGGGCAATCAGAGACCCGACTAGATCATTTTATATTTTGGTTAATATAAGAATTCAGCGAAATTCTATCAGAATTGTTCAATTTACGTCGCTCCTACTTCAGATAGCGTACTGGGCTCGACGGCATCTTAAAGCGCAAGAAATGGCGAGTAAAATGCACTATTAAACTTCTAGGGTAGGGCAAACAGAGACCCGATAAGATGATTTTATACTATGGTTAATTTAAGAATTCAGCGAAACTCTATCATATTTGTTCAATTTACGTCGCTCCTATTTCAGATAGCGTATTGGGCTAAGCGGCATCTCAATGCGCATGAAATGGCGAGTAAAATTCACAATTAAACTTCTAGGATAAGGCAAACAGGGACCCGATTAGATCATTTTATATTACGGTTAATATAAGAATTCAGCGTAATTCTATCACATTTGTTCAACTTACGTCGCTCCTATTTCAGATAGCGTACTGGGCTAGGCGGCATCTTAAAGCGCGTGGAATGGCGAGTAAAATGCACTACTAAACTTCTATGATAGGGCAATCAGAGTCCCGTTTAGATCATTTTATATTTTGTTTAATATAAGATTTCAGGGAAATTCTATCACATTTGTTCAATTTACGTCGCTCGTATTTCAGATAGCGTATTGGGCTAAGCGGCATCTCAAAGCGCATGAAATGGAGAATAAAATGCACTATTAAACTTCTAGGCTAGGGAGAACAGAGACCCGATTAGATCATTTTACATTATGGTTCATAAAAGAATTCAGCGAAATTCTATCACAATTTTTCAACTTACGTCGCTCCTATTTCAGATAGCGTATTGGGCTAAGCGGCATCTCAAAGCGCATGAAATGGCGAGCAAAATCCGCTATTAAACTTCTAGGGTGTGGCAAACAGAGACCCGATTAGATCATTTTATATTATGGTTAATTTAAGAATTCAGCAAAATTCTATCACATTTGTTCAATTTACGTCGCTCCTATTTCAGATAGCGTATTGGGCTAAGCGGCATCTCAAAGCGCATGAAATGGCGAGTAAAATGCACTATTAAACTTCTAGGGTAGGGCAAGCAGAGACCCGATTACATCATCTAATATTATGGTTAATTTAAGAATTCAGCAAAATTCTATCACATTTGTTCAATTTACGTCGCTCCTATTTCAGATAGCGTATTGGGCTATGCGGCATCTCAAAGCACATGAAATGGCGAGAAAAATGCACTATTAAACTTCGAGGGTAGGTCAAACAGAGACCCGATTAGATCATTTTATATTATGGTTAATTTAAGAATTCAGTGAAATTCTATCACACTTGTTCAATTTACGTCGCTCCTATTTCAGATAGCGTATTGGGCTAAGCGGCATTTCAAAGCGCATGAAATGAAGAGTAAAATGCCCTATTAAACTTCTAGGATAAGGCAAACAGAGACCCGATTAGATCATTTTATATTACGGTAAATATAAGAATTTGGCGTAATTATATCACATTTGTTCAATTTACGTCGCTGCTATTCCAGATAGCTTATTGTGCTTAGCGGCATCTCAAAGCGCATGAAATGACGAGTGAAATGCACTATTAAACTTCTAGGATAAGGCAAACAGAGACACGATTAGATCATTTTATATTTTGGTTAATATAAGAATTCAGCGAAATTCTATCACATTTGTTCAATTTACGTTGCTCATATTTCAGATAGCGAACTGGGCTATGCGGCATCTTAAAGCGCGCGGAATGGCGAGTAAAATGCACTATTAAACTTCTATGCTAGGGCAATCAGAGACCCGATTAGATCATTTTATATTTTGGTTAATATAAGAATTCAGTGAAATTCTATCACATTTGTTCAATTTACGTCACTCCTATTTCAGGTAGCGTGTTGGGCTAAGCGGCATCTCAAAGCGCATGAAATGGCGAGTAAAATGCACTATTAAACTTCTAGGGTAGGGCAATGAGAGACCCGATTAGATCATTTTATATTTTGGTTTATTTAAGAATTCAACGAAATTCTATCACATTTGTTCAATTTACGTCGCTCCTATTACAGATAGCGTATTGGGCTAAGCGGCATCTCAAAGCGCATGAAATGCCGAGTAAAACGCACTATTAAACACCTAGGGTAGGGCAAACAGAGACCCGATTAGATCATTTTACATTATGGTTAATAAAAGAATTCAGCGAAATTCTATCACATTTGTTCAATTTACGTCGCTCCTATTCCAGATAGCGTATTGGGCTAAGCGGCATCTCAAAGCGCATGAAATTACGAGTGCAATGCACTATTAAACTTCTAGGGTAGGACAAACAGAGACCCGATTAGATCATTTTATATTATGGTTAATTTAAGAATTCAGCAAAATCCTATCACATTTGTTCAATTTACGTCGCTCCGATTTCAGATAGCGTACTGGACTAAGCGGCATCTTAAAGCGCGTGGAATGGCGAGTAAAATGCACTATTAATCTCCTATGGTAGGGCAATCAGAGACCCGATTAGACCATTTTATATTTTGTTTTATATAAGATTTCAGGGAAATTCTATCACATTTGTTCAATTTAGGCCGCTCCTATTTCAGATAGCGTACTGGGCTA